>JAKCPB010001557.1:0-53196 GCA_021442155.1 Cymbidium sinense | reverse complement strand
TTTATTATTATTTTTAGTTAGTTTAGTTATTTTTTATTTATTAGTTTATTAGTTATTAGTTATTAATTTAGTTTTTAGTTATTAGTTAGTTATTAGTTTAGTTATTAGTTTAGTTGGTAGTTATTAGTTAGTTAGTTTTATAATTTTAGTTTTTAAGTTATTAGTTATTAGTTATTAATAGTCATAATTTTATTATTAGTTATTATTATTTTAGTTATTAGTTATTTAGTTTAGTTTTTATTTATTAATTTATTAGTTTAATTTATTAGTTTATTAGTTTATTTAGTTTTATGAGTTATTAGTTTTTAGTTTCTATTAGTTATTACTTTACTATTATTATTATTAATTTTAGTTATTAGTTATTTATTTAGTTATGTATTAGTTTTATTAGTTATTATTTAGTTTAGTTTTTATTAGTTAGTTTATTTAATTATTATTTTGTTTAGTTATTTATTACTAATTATTAGTTATTATTAGTTATTAGCTTATTAGTTTTTTAGTTTAGTTATTATTATTATTAGTTAGTTATTGTTAGTTTAGTTAGTTATTTAGTTATTAGTTAGGCTTTTAGATTATTAGTTTACTATTATTAGTTAGTTATTTATTTATTATTTTTAATTAGTTATTTAGTTAGTATTACTTATTAATTATTTAGTTTTTAGTTAGTTATTAGGTTTAGTCATTAGTTATTTTAGTTAGTTAATTTATTTAGTTTTATTAGTTTTTAGTTATTTAGTTTATTATTAATTATTATTTAATAGTCAGTTAGATAGTTTATTAGTTATTTATTAGTTATTAGTTATTAGTTTATTAACTTATTAGTTATTAATTATTATTATTATTATTTTAGTTAGTTATTATTATTAGTTTATTATTTTAGTTATTATTTATTATTTTATTAGGTTTAGTTTAGTTTTTAGGTTTATTTTATTATTAGTTTTAATTAGTTATTAGTTAGTTATTAGTTTAGTTTTATTATTAGTTATTATTAGTTGTTAGTTAATTAGATATTTAGTTTATTAGTTTATTTATTATTTATTTTAATTATTAGATTTTAGTTTAGTTACTTTATTTATTTTATTATTAGTTATTACTAGTTATTATTAGTTATTATTTTATTAGTTTTAGTTATTAGTTTTTTATTAGTTAGTTATTTAGTTATTTTATTAGTTTAGTTTGTTTACTTATTATTATTATTTAGTTTATTAGTTATTAGTTATTAGTTATTAGTTATTAGTTTATTAGTTATTATTAGTTATTATTTAGTTATTTAGTTTTATTATTAGTTATTAGTTTTAGTTAGTTTTATTAGTTATTTATTTATTAGTTTGTTTTTATTTAGCTGTTAGTTTAGTTATTTATTAGTTAGTTTTAGTTACTTTTTAGTTTAGTTTAGTTTTTTAGTATTTTTATTTAGTTATTATTATTAGTTTTATTTTTATTATTATTATTTATTAGTTATTAGTTTATTATTATTTTATTAGTTATCAGTTAGCTATTATTAGTTATTTTATTAGTTAATGTTTACTTATTATTTAGTTATTATTAGCTTAGTTATTTAGTTATTTATTAGTTAATTTAGTTTATTACTTAGTTATTAGTTGTAGTTGTTAATTTAGTTATTTATTATTAGTTTTATTAGTTTTTATTAGTTATTTATTAGTTAGTTATTTTATTATTAGTTTATTTATTTATTTATTTAGTTATTAGTTTAGTTAGCTTATTATTTATTATTAATTTATTAGTTTTGTTAGTTTTATTATTAGTTTTTAGCTAGTTAGTTAGGTTTTTAGGTTTTTTAGTTATTAGTTTAGTTATTTTATTATTTATTATTAGTTTATTAGTTTTGTTAATTTTATTATTTGTTTTTAACTAGTTAATTAGGTTTTTAAGTTTTTTTAGTTATTATTAGTTATTATTAGTTTAGTTATTATTATTAGTTATTAGGTTTAGTTATTAATTATTAGTTTATTAGTTTATTAATTAGTTATTAGTTTAGTTAGTTTATTATTAGTTTAGTTTATTAGATTAGTTTTATTTTTTAATTATTTAGTTAGTTTTTATTAGTTATTACTTTATTAATTTTTACTTATTAGTTTAATTATTATTATTATTTTAGTTATTAGTTTTTAAGTTTTAATTTTATTAGTTTATTATTATTAGTTGGGCTTAGTTTTATTAGTTTATTATTAGTTAGTTTTAGTTTTAGTTAGTTATTAGTTTTAGTTATTAGTTTAGTTTAGTTTTTTAGTTATTAGTTTAGTTTTATTAATAGTTAGTTATTAGTTTTTAATTATGTTTATTAGTTTTATTTAGTTATTAGTTAGTTAGTTAATTATTAGTTTAGTTATTAGTTATTAGGTTTTAATTTTATTAGTTAGTTTAGTTTAGTTTTAAGATTTAATTTTTTAGTTAGTTTAGTTAGTTTTTTAGGTCATTAGGTTTTACTAAATTTTATTAGTTAGTTAGTTTTAGTAGTTTAGTTTAGTTTTTTTATTAGTTTTATTAGTTTTATTAGTTTAGTTAGCTTAGTCTAGTTTTTAGTTTAATTTTAGTTTTTATTATTAGTTTTAGTTATTAGTTATTTAGTTAAGTTAGTTAGTTTTTATTTGTTAGTAGGTTTAGTTTTAGTAGTTTTATTTAGTGAGTTAAGTTATTTTATTTTATTATTTATTTATTTAGTTATTTATTATTAGTTATTATTAGTTATTAGATTTTATATATTATGTTGTAGTGTTATTTGTTTTATTATTAGTTTATTTGGTTTAGTTTTTATTAGTTATTTAGTTTTTTAGTTATTAGTCTACTTTATTATTTTTAATTTATTTTATTAGTTTTTAGTTATTAGTTTTATTATTAATTAGTTATTTTTAGTTAGTTATTAGTTATTTTTTAGTTTTATTAGTTATTATTATTATTAGTTTATTATTATTAGTTATTATTAGTTAGTTACTAGTTTTAGTTTTTAGTTTTTATAGCTTAATTAGTGATTAGTTAGTTTAGTTTTTTATTTTATTATTAGTTATTAGTTTTTAATTTTATTAGTTAGTTAGTTAGTTAGTTTAGTTAGTTATTATTAGTTATTAGTTTAGTTTTTTGTTTGTTATTAGTTATTAATTATTAGTTTATTAGCTTAATTTTTATTAGTTTTATTATTATTATTATTTTATTATTTATTAATTTTTATTTTATTAGTTCTTATTTATTAGTTTTATTAGTTATTAGTTATTTAGTTATTATTATTAGTTTTAGTTAATATGTTTTTTATTATTATTATTATTAGTTTATTATTTAGTTATTATTATTATTAGTTATTGTAATTATTATTAGTTAGTTATTTTAGTTATTGTTATTATTAGTAGTAGTTTTAGTTATTTTTTAGTTATTAGTTTATGTTATTAATTAGTTTTAGTTTAATTATTATTTATTATTAGTTAGTTTTTATTAGTTACTTATTTATTAGTCTAGTTATTAGGTTTTAGTTATTACTAGTTATTAGTTATTATTATTTATTATTAGTTTAGTTATTAGGTTTATTTATTATTATTAGCTATTATTAGTTTATTAGTTTATTTTAGTTATTATTATTAGTTTATTAAGTTATTAGCTTTAGTGTATTAGTATTATTATTTAGTTTTATTAGTTTTTTATTTTAGTTATTATTTAGTTAATAATTTCTAATTATTCGGTAGTTATTATTATTAGTTCTTAGTTTATTTTTATTATTTAGTTATTAGTTTAGTTATTTTTAGTTTATTATTATTATTAGGTTTTAGTTTTATTATTTAGTTATTTATTAGTTTAGTTTTATTAGTTTTTAGTTTAGTTTAGTTATTATTATTATTAGGTTTTATTAGTTTATTAGTTTTTGTTACTTTATTAGTTATTAGTTTAGTTTTATTAGTTTTAGTTTTATTAGTTAGTTAGGTTATTAGTTATCAGTTATTAGTTATTATTAGTTTTTTATTATTATTAGTTTTAGTTTAGTTATTATTTTTAGTTAGTTATTAGGTTTAGTTAGTTATATTAGTTATAACTTTATTAGGTTTTAGTTATTATTAGTTTTATTATTTATTTTTTATTATTATTTAGTTATTATTAGTTAGTTTATAATTATTAGTTATTAGTTTTTATTTAGTTTTATTAGTTATTATTATTATTAGTTTTAGTTATTATTAGTTATTATTATTATTTAGTTATTAGTTATTAGTTTTAGTTAATATTTTTAGTTATTAGTTGTTGTTAATTATTATTAGTGTATTAGTTTATTAGGTTTTAGGTTTAGTTTTGTTATTATTATTAGTTTTTATTAGTTATCAGTTATTAGTTATTAGTTTTATATTTTTAGTTTATTATTATTTAGTTTTATTAGTTTTTAGTTTATTAGTTTTAGTTAGGTTTATTATTTAGTTTATTAGTTTAGTTTATTATTAGTTTAGTTATTATTGGATTAGTTTATAATTGGTTATTTAGTTTATTTTATTAGTTATTAGTTTTTATTAGTTTTTAGTTATTTCTTAGTTATTTAGTTTTTATTAGTTAGTTATTTATTTAGTTATTATTAGTAATTTTTGTATTATTAGTTTAGCTAGCTTAGCTTTTTTTATTAGTCTTTTATTATTAGTTTATAATTATTGTTATTAGGTTTTTAGTTATTAGTTATTAGTCATTAGTAATTTTTGTTAGTTTATTAGTTTATTAGTTAGTTTTGTAGTTATTAGTTAGTTGGTTATTATTATTATTAGTTAGTTATTAGTTTATTATTTTAGTTATTAGTTTATTATTATTAGTTAGTTTAGTTTATTAGGTTTTATTAGTTTTTATTAGTTCTTTAGGTTTTAGTTTAGTTTTTAGTTTATTTAGTTTTTATTTAGTTTAGTTATTAGTTATTTTATTATTAGTTTATTGGTTTTAGTAGTATTTTTATTAGTTAGTTTTAGTTTTCTAATTATTATTAGTTTTAGTTTTATTAGTTTTTATTAGTTATTAGTTTAGTTAGTTATTAGTTTTAGTTTATTAGTTTTATTTACTTATTAGTTTTTATAAGTTTATTAGTTTTTATTGTTTATTAGTTTAAGTTTTATTAGTTTTTTAATAGTTTTGTTATTTAGTTTTATTTATTAGTTATTAGTTTAGTTATTTAGTTTATTATTTTTATTTATTTAGTTTTATTATTAGTCAATAATTTATTTTTAGTTATTATTTAGTTAGTTTAGTTTAGTTTGTATTAGTTATTATTTATTTGTTTGTTATTTTTATTTATTATTAGTTAGTTATTATTATTATTAATTTTAGTTATTATTTTATTTATTATTATTATTATTAGTTTATTAGTTTTATTAGTTATTAGTTTATTATTTATTAGTTATTAGTTATTAGTTATTATTATTATTAGTTATTAGTTTTTTAGTTCATTAGTTTAGTTATTATTATTTTATTATCAATTTAGTTATTTATTATTATTATGAGTTATTATTATTATTAGTTTAGTTATTATTAGTTATTAGTTTAGTTAGTTATTTAGTTTTAGTTTATTAGTTTATAGTTTTAACTATTAGTAATTAATAGTTAGTTATTAGTTATTATTAGTTAGTTTTATTATTATTAGTTTATTAGTTAGTTAGTTTAGTTATTATTATTAGGTTTAGTTTATTATTGTTAATTTTATTTATTAGTTTGATTAGTTTCATTATTATAAGTTATTTTTATTAGTTTTATTAGTTATTTGGTTTTATAAGTTTTAGTTTATTAGTTATTATTTTTTGTTATTTATTATTAGTTATTAGTTTTCTTTTAAGTTTTTAGTTTTATTAGTTATTTATTAGGTTTAGTTTTAATTTTATTGCTTTATTATTATTTTTAGTTATTTATTATTAGTAATTATTAGTTTATGTAGTTATTAGTTTTAGTTTTATTAGTTTTATTAGTTATTATTAGTTTTTTAGTTTAGTTTTCTTATTAGTTATTAGTTTAGTTAGTTAATTTTTATTATTTATTATTTATTATTTAGTTTTTATTAGTTTATTTAGTTATTTAGTTAGCTTTTATTAGTTTATTAGTTATTAGTTTATTCATTTTATTATTATTGGTTATTAGTTATTTTTTAGTTTTATTATTAGTTATTATTATTATTATTATTATTATTATTAGTTATTGTTTATTAGTTAGTTATTAATTATTATTATTTATTAGTTATTTAGTTTATTTGTTAGTTATAGTTAGGTTTTTAGTTATTATTAGTTATTAGTTTTATTATTTTAAGTTATTAGTTTTAGTTTTAATTTTTAGTTTATTAGTTAGTTTTATTAGTTAGTTATTTATTATTTAGGTTTATTAGTTAGTTATGTATTAGTCAATATGAGTTGATTATTAGTTATTATTAGTTTAGTTATTAGTTTATTAGTTTTATTAGTTTTTTTTGGTGTTTTGGTTTTAGTTTTTTAGTTTATTATTATTATTTATTAGTTAGTTATTATTATTAGTTATTAGTTATATTATTATTAGTTTTATTATTATTTTAGTTTTAGTTATTAGTTATTAGTTTAGTTTATTTGTTTATTAGTTATTAGTTTATTTTATTTTTATTTTAGTTAGTTAGTTTGTTTTAGTTATTAGCTTAGTTATTATTATTAGTTTATTAGTTTATTTATTTTATTATTTTTATTAGTTTATTAGTTATTAGTTAGTTATTATTAGTATATTTAGTTTATTATTATTAGTTATTATTAGTTTTTAATTAGCTATTAGTTTAGTTTAGTTATTAGTTAGTTAGTTTGATTAGTTATTAGTTATTATTTTATTAGTTTTTTAGTTATTATTATTAGTTATTAGTTTTATTAGTGAGTTATTAGCTTAGTTATTAGTTATTTATTAGTTAGTTAGTTTAGTCATTATTAGTTTAATTATTAGTTAGTTTTAGTTATTAGTTTATTAGTTTAGTTATTTTTAGTTAGTTATTAGTTTATTAGTTAGTTATTAGTTATTAGTTATTATTATTAGTTTAGTTAGTTTATTAGGTTTAGTTTTTAAGTTTAGTTTTTAGTTTTAGTTAGTTTTATTAGTTATTATTTTAGTTAGTTTTATTTTAGTTAGTTAGTTAGTTTTAGTTATTAGTTTAATTATTATTATTAGTTTATTAGTTTATTTATTTTATTAGTTTTATTAGTTTATTAGTTATTAGTTAGTTATTATTAGTTTATTTAGTTTATTATTATTAGTTATTATTATTTTTTAGCTATAAGTTTATTAATTTATTAGCTTGTTATTTATTATTAGTTATTAGTTGGGATTGCTTGATTATATATAAATACATGTCTTAAAATATGTGAAGGATAATGAATTGATGCATGAACGATGTATTAACTTATATTTCTTAGAACAAGATCAGCTTTTGAAAATCCCTCTGCCGGCTCTACCTGGCGTAGTCCCTCTTGACGATCTCCTTCGGCTCTTACATTGTGGTTCGATTGATCTCGAGGGCCATTTTTTTTCTCTGTTATGCTTTATTCATGGATCATGGTGGTTCCTCCTTGGTGGAATCCCACATCATCTCATGCGACTGTGACAGGTATGGATTCTCTTGGCAACTCTAGCTCTAATCCATCCATGGCTACTAAATCTTTTAAGGAGGTGCTTGCGGGTAAAGCAAAAAACTCTAGTGAGTCCTTCAATTTTGTTTCTACAACATTTCAGGGAGTTCCCGCTGTTATGTGCTCAGATTTAATGGTGGAAAAGCTAGCTAAACCATATGAATTTGCTTCAGTTGGTAAATTTGCTCTTCACCATCCGTCTATGGACAATATTCAAAAAATTTTCATTCGCTGAAACTGATTGGAGTTTTTTCAGTGGGTTTGATTGATTCTCGGCATGTTTTGACTCAATTATCTAACGACTTGGATTATTCTCATGTTTTTGCAAGACGTTCATACTTTGTTTTTAATTGCCAAATGCGGTTATTGAAATGGACCCCTTTTTTTGATATTAAGGAGGAATCTCCTATCGTTCCAGTGTGGTTGTTTATCCCTAACCTCCGAGTGCACTTCTTTAATTCTGAATTTTTCAATGCGGTGGCTGGTATATTCGGTCGGCCTCTTCAATTGGACCAAGTAACTGCTTCTAGCACTAGACCTTCTATTGCTTGAGTACTTGTGGAATTGGATATCACTAAAAAATATCCCAAGGAAATTTGGCTAGGATCAGAAAAATATGGATATTTATAAAAAGTAGAATTTGAAAACTTCCCTATATTTTTCTCCCATTGTAAAATTCATGGTCATGGATTTGCCAATTATTTTGTTGCTCATCTGCATCTTAAGAAGAATCCTATGGTACCCAAAGTCCCATTAAAGCCACTCACGAATGAACCGTTTCTGAATATGGCTACTAATATAAGCCAATTCATAAAATGAGCCCCAACTTCTTATTCATCACCCTGAATCCAAGATGGATACGGAGGAGCAATTTCCAGTTGGCATAACTCCTATTAAGGAACATACTCCTCATGTTGGAACCCATTTGCAAAATCATAATATTGACATTAATGCTTTGAATACCAGCTCTGGATCCCCTCTGATTACTGATTCACTTACTAATGCAAATATTCCTACTTCGGCATCACCAGTAGCTAAAGATCATATGAATGCTAATGTAGGATTGGAGGATGTGCAGTATTTAGAGATAACTTCCACCCCTGATATAGGTATTTGTGTTTTGCCTAATCCTAATCCCTCCTATAATTCTTCTTCTAACTCTGATCTAAACCCCAAACCTAAGGTGTATCAGCTCTTCAACAATGATTTGAAAGAAGGAGAATTGACCTTTAACCTCTAGGCTCCTATTGGTAACAAACACTTAACTACATATTCATAATCTGATGGTGAGGCTGTTGGTTTGGAAAATGATTTTCACATTGTTTCAAAAAAGAGAAACAAACCATCTAAATCTAAATTTCCTAGCTCTACTAGAGTTACTAGATTTGGCTCCTCTCATCCTAAGTAAATGGTCTCTTTCTTCATCTGGAATGCGAGAGGGATAGGCTCCCTCTCTGTTCGCAATAGAATTAGCAACTTAGTTCGCACCCATAACATTTCTTTTCTGGCAATTTTGGAACCCTTTATCCTCCCTTCTAGCATTCAATCTATTACTAAAATGATTGGTTTTAGTAGTTTTTTTCGCAAACTCAACTAATAAAATTTGGATATTTTGGAAAACTCCTTTCGTGATTCATATTATCCAGGACCTTCACCAGGTCATGAATGCTAAAATCTCTTTCGACAATTGGGCCTATTTTGGATCTTTTGTTTATGCCTCCAATACTAGGTATGGTAGAAGAAGCCTATGGGAAGATCTTATTAATTTCTCGACCTCAGTTAACGCTCCCTAGTTTGTTGGTGGGGATTTTAACTCTATCTCTTCCTCTTCAGAACGAATGGGTGGAAATACTCCTAACCTATTCTCTATGGAAGAATTTAATAATATGATCTTGGATTGCCACTTGTCCGATCTAGGTTTCATTGGCTCTCAATTCACTTGGAATAATCACAGACATTGGCAAAGACTTGATAGGATCCTTTTTAATGATTTATGGATCAATTCCTTTCCAGCTACTTCGGTTGAACACCTCAGTAGAACCCTATCTGATCACTCTCCTTTGCTAATTTCTGTCAAGGTTAATACAAAATCCCCCTCTTCCCATATTCCTTTTTATTTTTAAAATATGTGGCTTCTGGATGATAGATTAGTGGAGGTGGTCGCTAGCAATTAGGGAGACCCACTTTATCCTGATGATTCTGTTATTGGAATGAAGAGATTATGGCTTGAATTAAAAAGGCTTAAATAATTCCTCAAATGGTGGAACAAACATTGCTTCAAAAACCTCTTCATAAACATAAAAGATTTAGAACAAGAGGTCACAATGTTAGAAGAAGAGGTTATCCTAGATACCTCTAAAAATATCTTATTAAATCTAGCCAAAGATAGGTTAACTTGCTATCAAGACATGGAGGAAACATATTGGAGGCAAAAGGCTTCTGCTAAAAAGTTATCAGAGGGTGATATGAACACCAAATACTTTCACGCTTTGTTCAAAACGAAAAAGGCCTTGAATCACATCAAGAAAATCAAAAATATTGACAATAGTTGGGTTTTTTATGACAAGGAACTTGCTGATTCGGGTGCATCTTTCTTCAATAACCTTCTTAATAATAAGGTGAACTATGAGGAATCAGCCTAGCCTGAGGTTATCCCTAATATCATTACCGAAGAAGATAACATAATGCTTACCTCCTTATCCTCAGAATTTGAAATCACATCCATCCTACAAAATATGAATTCAGATTCTGTGGTTGGCCCTGATGGATTCACTCCATTATTCTTTCAAAAATGTTGGAATATTATAAAAGATGATGTGGTCAAAGCTGTGCTGGATTTTTTTAAGGGAAACATCCTCCCCAAATTCTTTTCTAGCACTTCCATTGTTCTTATTCCGAAAATTGACAATCCCAAACTTTGGAATCATTTTAGACCTATAAGTCTTTGTACTTTTTTTAATAAGCTCATATCTAAGATCCTAGCCAAGAGACTAGGTAGTTTACTTTCCAAAATAATTTCCCCCAATCAAACGGGTTTTGTCAAAGGTTGATCTATCTCTGATAATGTATTGTTAGCCCAAGAAATTGTCCATGATTTAAACACCAAAGTTCGGGTGGGAATCTAGTTTTTATGTTAGACATTTCCAAAGCCTATGATAATATTGGTTGGACTTTTCTCTATAAAATTCTATCCCTCTTCAATTTTTTTGATACATTTATTACATTGATTAAGAATGATATTGAAAACTCTGGGTTTTCTCTACTTATTAATGACAAGGCCCATGGCTTTTCTTCATCCCATGGTATAAGGCAAAGGAACCCCCTCTCTTCAGGCCTTTTCATCATCGTGGTGGAATATTTTTCTCGAAGCCTTGATCTTATGTTTGTCAAAATTCCTAACACGTACTACAAGACTAGGGGTGGTTTTCCTATCTCCCACCTCAGCTTTGCGGATGATTTCATTATTTTTTGCAATGGGTCTACCTGTTACATAAAGATACTTTATAAGTTTCTTATTCATTTTGGTAGGGAGAGTGCTTAAAAATTAACCCTGATAAAAGTGGTTTCATAGCTAGTAAATCGATTCCTCTTCCAAGGATCAATACCATTAAGAAAATCATGGGATTCGCCCACCTTACTCTTCCTATTAAATACCTGGGTACTCCTCTATACCGTGGTGTTAAAAGATCTTATCTTTTTGATGAGGTTATTCAAAAAATTTATAAGAAAATTTTCTCCTAGGAATTTCATCTTCTTTCCTTTGGAGCCAGACGAATACTGATTAAAAGTATTCTTTGCTCCTTACCCTTCTATCTGCTTTCCACTATTGTTCTTACCACATTTGTCATTAATAAGATTAACCTTCTTTTCAATAAATTCTTCTGGGGTTCAACTTCATCCTCTAAAAAAACTCATTGTGCTAGTTGGTACACCTACTGTGGCCCTTTGAAGGAAGGTGGGTTAGGTTGTAAAACTTTAGAAGACTCCATTAAATGTTTTTCTTACAAAATGTGGTGGAATCTTAGAAGCAATCACAGCAACTGGTTGAAATTTACTCTCGCCAAATACTGTAAGGGTAATCATCCCCTTATTTGTGCCTTCAAAATGGGGACTCCACAATGGAGAAGACTATGTAACATCAAGTGGGATCTTTGAGGATTTGATGAATTCGGTTCATCCTTCTTTTGGCAAGATAATCAGCTGGGTCTAGGTTCTATTGACTCCTTACTCAATACTCAGTCTATTAATAGGATCAAAGTTAGTTATTTCATTAATCAGAATTCTTGGGATATTGATTAGTTAGGTTCCTATATCCCTAGTTTGATTTTTAACAAAATATTGAATTTTATCCCAACAGATAATAAAATGGATCAAATTCTATTTAATAATTCATCCATTGGTGATTTTGTTTGTTAAGGATGTGTGGCAAGCTATTAGACTCAAAAGTCAAGATTCTCTCATCTTTCCCAAACTCTGGAGTAACTCTATCCCTACCTCCTTTTCGGTCCTTGCATGGCATATCCTTAAACAATACATTCCGGTGGATGCCATTCTCTTGAAAAAAGGCTTTCAACTCCCATCCAAATGTCAATGCTGCTCTCATATTAAAACTCTGGATCATGTCTTTGTTAATGGCCCCATTGTGGCTAAAGTTTGGTACTGGTATGACAGTTTGTGTAATACCCTGATGTTTGATGGATACTTTTCTATAATGTTCCTTTTAAATAATTTTCTATCCTCTTCCTCGAAAGGTCATGTCAAATGTGTTATGGCTATTACTTTACTGTGGTATATCTGGTGGGAAAGAAATGATGCTAAACATAATTATATTCCCATGAATGTTCATCGCATTATTGCTAGAACCAAATACAAAATTACCTCCCTTTACAAAGCTAACGTTCTTCCCCAATCTAGCTTCAAAGATGATAAATAGCTGGCACATTACTTTGGGATTTCTCTCCCATCTACTGAAATTGATTCTATTTATAAGATTATCGATTGGATGATACCCCACCATCATATTATTAAGGTTAATGCTGATGGTTCTATTGCTAATGGGCTTTTTGGTTGTGGGGGTATTCTAATAGATTTTAAAGGCAACATAATTACTGCATTTGCTATTCCTTGAAGACCCTGTTCTGTTCTTTTTGTTAAACTTTATGGCCTCCACTATAGGATATTACTATGCATTCAGAAAGGCTTTAAAAAAATCTGGTTTGAAATTGATGCTCTCCTCCTTTTGAATTTATTAAACTCCAGAGCTCATGGCATAAGAGTATACTCTCAACCACACAAGGAGGCTTCTTGCTTCTCTTGATTATTATATCTCACATATTTATTGAGAAGAGAACCCTTGTGTAGGTTTTCTTGCCAATTTGGGTGCAAAATCCTCTATGATTAATATATTCTCTTATGATAATATTCCCTCCTTATTAAAGGGGCTTGTTAACTTAGATAAAAGTGGTTTACCTTATGTTAGGAATATGTAAGCTTTTAGTTTTGCATTTTGTTTCATCGTATGACTGGATGAGGCTTCCCCTTCCCATTTTGGAGCATATGGTTTTTGGTCCGTACAGAAAATCTTTATTTTTTTGGGACTATTTATCCATAATGCTTTTTGGAAGACCTTTCAGATGGGCTCTGATGAAAATCTTTTTTTCACTCTATGTGTATTGTGTTTTTCTTAAAAAATTATATGCAGTTGTTAGGAATATTTCATAAGGCTGATTTTGTTGATTTGACTAACTATTGTAATGTGTTTCATACTTATTAGTTTATCGGTTTAATTATTATTAGTTATTAGTTTAGTTTTTTAGTTACTTATTATTATTAATTTTATTATTAGTTGTAAGTTTTATTAGTTTATTAATTAGTTAATTATTATTAATTAATTATTTAATTTTATTAGTTAGTTATTAGTTTTACTTATTAGTTATTAAATTTTAGTTTATTAGTTTAGTTATTAGTTAGTTTTATTAGTTTTATTTTGTTATTTATTATTAGGTACTAGTTTAGTTTTTATTAGTTATTATTATTAGTTTAGTTATTAGTTTATTATTTTATTTATTTTTTATTTAGTTATTAGTTAGTTATTATTAGTTAGTTTAGTTATTATTTTAGATATTTATTAGTTATTAGTTTAGTTTTAGTTTTTTTGTTATTATTATTATTAGTTAGTTATTATTAGTTATTATTAATTTTATTAGTTATTAGTTTATTAAGTTTTATTAGTTTTTTCATTTAGTTAGTTATTTAGTTTTTTATTAGTTATTATTAATTATTAGTTTTTATTTTAATTTTAGTTAGTTATTAGTTTTAGTTTATTATTAGTTTAGTTTTATTATTAGTTAATAGTTTAGTTTATTTTAGTTATTAGTTTAGTTATTATTAGTTTATTAGTTTATTGTTAGTTTTATTTTATTATTAGTTTATTAGTTTAGTTATTTAGTTAACTTAGTTTAGTTATTTTACTAGTTTATTAGTTTATTAGTTTTTAGTATTTAGTTATTATTATTGGTTATTTAGTTTAGGTTATTCATTATTATTAGTTATTACTTTTAGTTTTCTTAATTATTAGTCTATTAGTTATTAGTTTAGTTTATTAGTTTAGTTATTTATAGTTATTACTTATTATTAGTTATTAGTTTTAGTTAGTTTTTTTATTATTTAGTTATTTAATTTGTTTTTATTATTTATTAGTTAGTTAATTTTATTAGTTTAGTTAGTTAGTTATCATTTAGTTATTTGTTATTAGTTTATTAGTTTATTAGTTTCTTAGTTATTAGTTTATAAGTTTGTTAGTTTTATTAGTTTAGTTTAGTTTATTAGTTACTAGTTATTAGTTATAGTTTTTAGTTTAGTTTTATTATTAGTTTTGTTATTATTAGTTATTAGTTATTAGTTTAGTTAGTTAGTTTAATTTTAGTTAGTTTAGTTTATTAGTTTTTATTAGTTTATTATTATTAGTTATTATTTTAGTTAGTTTATTATTAGTTATTATTAGTTAGTTATTAGTTTAGTTATTATTAGTTAGTTTTTAGTTTAGTTTTATTAGTTTTAGTTAGTTAGTTTTATTATTATTTTTAGTTATTAAATAGTTTAGTTATTAATTTTTAGTTAGTTAGTTAGTTTAGTTTTTTAGTTTTTATTTAGTTTAATTATTATTAGTTAGGTATTATTATTATTATTAGTTTATTAGTTATTAGTTAATTAGTTAGTTATTATTAGTTTAGTTTTATTAGGTTATTTTAGTTAGTTTATTATTATTGGTTTTAGTTAATTTTAGTTTTTAATTGTGGTTTTAGTTTTAGTTATTAGTTATTAGTTTATTATTAGTTAGTATTATTATTAGTTAGTTATTTAGTTAGTTATTAGTTTAGATATTAGTTTTTTAGTTATTAGTTATTTATTTAGTTAGTTTTAGTTTTTAGTTGTTAGTTTTTTTAGTTAGTTGTTATTATTAGTTATTATTAGTTATTTTAGTTTTATTAGTTTAGTTTATTAGTTATTAGTTTAGTTTTATTATTAGTTGTTAGGTTTTTATTAGTTAGTTATTAGTTTTATTAGTTATTAATTAGTTTAGTAATAATTTATTATTATTACTTAGTCATCATTATTATTTTTAGTTAGTTAGGTTTATTAGTTTTATTATTTTAGTTTATCAGTTATTATTAGTTAGTTTTAGTTTTATTTAGTTTATTAGTTATTAGTTATTAGTTATTAGTTAGTTTTTATTATTATTAGTTTTAATTAGTTATTAGTTAGTTATTAGTTTATTAGTTTATTATTTATTAGTTTAGTTATTATTAGTTATTAGTTTATTAGGTTAAGTTATTATGTTCTTAGTTAGTTAGTTATTAATTTTATGTTAGTTTATTATTATTTAGTTAATTTTTAGTTAATATTAATATATTAGTTTTAGTTTAGTTATTATTAGTTATTATTAGTTTTAGTTATTTAGTTTAGTTATTATTTATTAATAGTTATTAGTTTAGTTTTATTTAGTTATTAGTTAGTTATTAGTTTAGTTTATTATTTATTATTAGTTATTAGTTATTAGTTATTAATTATTAGTTATTTATCAGTTTTATTAGCTTATTATTATTAGTTTTCTAGTTATTAGTTATTTATTTATTTTTTATTATTTAGTTAGTTATTAGTTTTTAGTTATTATTAGTTTAGTTATTATAAGTTTAGTTTTATTATATTAGTTATTAGTTTAGTTTATTAGTTTAATTATATAGTTTAATTATTAGTTTTATTATTAGTTATTATTAGGTTTAGGTTTTTAGTTATTAGGTTTTTTAGTTTATTTTAGTTATTTGTTTAGTTAGTTTTATTAGTTATTATTATTAATTTTATTATTAGTTTATTTTTAGTTATTATTTTTAGTTTTTAGTTAGTTATTATTAGTTATTAGTTTAGTTATTATTATTATTTATTATTAATTATTAGTTAGTTATTATTATTAGTTATTATTAGTTATTAATTATTATTATTAGTTTATTAGTTTATTAGGTTTATTTTTATTATTTGCTTTTTAGTTTTATTATTTATTAGTTTATTATTATCATTAGTTAGTATATTTATTAATTTAGTTATTATTTTTTAGTTAGTTAGTTTATTATTATTAATTATAGGTTTAGGTTTAGTTATTAGTTTTGTTATTTAGTTTTAGTTTATTAGTTTAGTTTGTTCATTTTTAGTTATATAATTTATTAGTTATTAGGTTTAGTTATTAGTTAGTTTTTATTTTTATTATTAGTTTATTAGGTTTTAGTTTATTAGTTGGTTATTAGTTTAGTTATTTTATTTGTTTTAGTTTATTATTATTTATTATTATTAGTTTAGTTATTAGTTTATTAGTTAGTTATTTGTTTTATTATTAGGTTTATTAGTTTTAGTTTTAGGTTTAGTATGTAGTTATTAGTTTTATTAAGTTTTAGTTTAGTTATTAGTTATTAGTAAGTTATTTGTTAGTTATTAGTTTATTTAGTTTTATTAGTTATTTAGTTATTAGTTTAAGTTAGTTATTGGTTAGTTTATTAGTTTTTATTAGTTAGTTAGTTATTTTTAGTTATTATTAGTTATTAGTTATTAGTTATTTTATTAGTTATTTTATTAGTTAGTTTTATTAGTTTACTAATTATTAGTTATTAGTTATTAGTTAATTATTAGTTAGTTATTACTTAGTTATTGGTTAGTTAGTTTTATTAGTTAGTTATTATTAGTTATTAGTTATTAGTTATTAGTTTTATTAGTTATATTATTTAGTTATTAGTTATTATTATTTAGTTTACTTTATTAGTTTTTATTAGTTATTTATTTATTAGATTTATTAGTTATTAGTTATTTTGGTTTTAGTTATTTATGATTAGTTATTATTAGTTATTAGTTTTAGTTTAGTAATTTAGTTTAATTAATTATTAGTTTAGGTTTTATTAGTTATTATTAGTTAGTTTAGTTTATTAGTTTTTAGTTATAAATTTATTAGTTTATTAGTTTAGTTTTATTAGTTATTAGTTTTAGTTAGTCACTTTTTAGTTATTATTATTAATTATTAGTTTATTATTAGTTATTATTAGTTATTAGTTTTTATTAGGTTTAGTTTATTAGTTTTTTATTACTAGTTTTATTTGTTTAGGTTTAGTTATTAGTTTAGTTATTTATTAGTTTTATTAATTTTATTAGTTATTATTAGTTAGTTTTATTAGTTATTAGGTTATTCATTATTATTAATAATTATTATTACTTATTAGTTAGCTTTATTAGTTATTAGTTTAATTATTTAGTTTTTTTATTTAATTATTTAGTTTTTATTAGTTATTAGTTTTAGTTTATTAGTTTTTTATTAGTTTTTAGTTAGTTTAGGTTATTGTTTAGTTATTTAGTTTTAGTTATTTAGTTATTAGTTTATTAGTTTTATTAGTTTAGTTATTAGTTTATTAGTTAGTTATTGTTTATTAGTTTTTAGTTTAGTTAGTTAGTTTTAGTTCATTTAGTTAGTTTTTCAATTATTATTATTTTTAGTTAGTTTAGTTATTATTAGTTTCTAGTTAGTAGTTTAGTTGTTAGTTTATTAGTTTAGTTATTAGTTTATCAGTTAGTTATTATTATTATTTATTAATTTATTAGTTTTTATTAATTAGTTTTTAGTTAGTTATTAGTTTTTATTAATTAGTTTTTAGTTAGTTATTAGTTTAGTTATTATTAGTTTTTAGTTATTATTAGGTTTAGTTTATTTATTATTTTATTAGTTAGTTATTAGTTTAGGTTTATTAGTTAGGTTTTTTAGTTAGTTAGTTATTAGTTAGTTAGTTTTATTAGTTTAGTTATTAGTTAGTTATTATTAGTTATTATTAGTTATTAGTTTTTCAAAATGATGGTGAAATAGATCGAGATGTTATTAGTAGAATTCAAGTTGGATGGTTGAAGTGGAGGAATGCATCTAGCCTGTTGTGTGATAGAAAAGTTCCATTTAAATTTAAGGGAAAATTTTATAAGATGGTGGTAAGACCTACAATGACTTATGGTGCAGAATGTTGGCCAATAAAAGAGAAGCATAAGAGTAAGTTAAGTGTTACAGAGATGAGGATGCTCAGGTAGATGAGTGGCTTCACTCTTAGAGATAAAATGTGAAATGAGTATGTTCGGGAAAAAGTTGGAGTAGCTCCGATGGAAGATAAGATTAGATAGAGTCACCTTAGATGGTTTGGCCACATAAAGCGTCAGTCATCTGATGACCCAGATAGGAGAGTAGATGCATTAGATTTGTGTTATGTTAAGAATGGTAGAGGTAGACCTAAAAAGACTTGGTTAAGATGTATAAAAAATGTCCTTATCAGTTTTATCTTATTTTTTATTTTATTTAGGTTTAGGTTAATTTATTTATTTGGTTTTATTTAGTTTAGTTTTTTAGGTTTTTATAGTTTAGGGTTTAGGGTTTAGGGTTTTGGATTTAGGGTTTATGATTTAAGATTTTGGGTTTTTAGGGTTTAGCGTTTAGGGTTAGATTTTTTTAATTTTTGTTTTTAAATTAAGTAAACCAGAATATTTATGTTTTTTTATTTAATTTATTTTTTATTTTAATTTTTATTTAGTTTAGTTTATTTATTGTAGGTTATTTATTTTAGTTTAGGTTTTTTATTTTAGTTTATTTTTTAGGTTTAGGTTTAAATTTATTTTTTAGTTTAGTTTTATTTTTATTTGATTTTTATTTTTAGGATTAAGTTTAGATTTTTATTTTATTTTTTTAGGTTTAGGTTTTAGGTTTTTCTTTTATATTTATTTTTAGGTTTTATTTTTTAGTTTAAGTTTAGATTTATTTTTAGTTTATTTTATTATATTTAGTTTAGGTTTAAGTTTAGGTTTATTTTAGTTTAGTTTTAGGTATTTTATTTTAGGTTTAGGATTTTTTTTAGTTTAAGGTTTAGGTTTTATTTTTTTTATTTATTTTTAGGTTTTTTTAGGCTTAGGTTTTTATTTTAGGTTTATTTTATTTTTTATTTTAGGTTTAGTTTTTATTTTATTAAGGTTTTCTATTTTTAGGATTATTTTATTTATTATTAGCTTAGTTTAGGTATATATTTATCTTATTTTTATCCAATTTGTATTTTTATATTTTATTCTATTTTTAGGTTTAGGTTTAAGCATTAGTTTAGGTTTTTATTTTATCTTATTTTTTATGTTATTTAGGTTTAGGTTTATTTATTTATTTTATTTTTAGGTTTTACTTAGCTTAGCTTTAGGGTTTAGGGTTTTGGGTTATTTTAATTTAGTTTATTTTTATTTAGGTTTAAGTTTATTTTAATTTATTTATTTTATTTTGTTTATTTTATTTTTATTTTATGTTTAGTTTTTTTAGTTTAAGTTTCCATTTTATTTTTTATTTATTTATAGATTTATCTTTTAGGTTTAGGCTTTTATTTTCTTTTATTTTATTTTATTTTAGGTTTATTTTATTTTTATTTTATGTTTAGTTTTTATTTTCTTTAAGTTTTTTATTTTTAGGTTTATTTTATTTTTTAGTTTAGTTTAGGTTTTTATTTAATTTATTTAAATTAGTTTTATTTTATTTTATTTTTATGTCTAGGTTTATGTTTTTATTTAATTTTATTTAGGTTTTATTTAGTTTAGGTTTAGGCTTTTTGATTTTTAGGGTTTAGAGATTAGAATTTAGGGTTTAGGGTTTAGGGTTAGTTTAGGGTTTAGCTTAGGTTTGAGGTTTAGGGTTTAGGGTTTAGGGCTATAGGTTCTAGGGTTTAGAGATTTAGGGTTTATGGATTAAGGTTTAAGGTTTTAGGGTTTAGGGTTTAGGGTTTAGGGTTTATGGTTCTAGGCTTAGGGTTTAGGGTTTAGGGTTTAAGGTTTTGGGTTTAGAGTTCAGGGTTTACTGTTTAGGGTTTAGGGTAAAGGATTTAGGTTTCTCGATTTTTAGGGTATAGGGTATAGGGTTAGGAGTTTTTTTTTTAATTTTTTTAATTTTTATTTTTTTTAAAATAAGCAAACTGGTAAGTTTAGGTTTATTTAGTTTATTTTTTATTTTTTTAAGTTTATTTTATTTTTTATTTTTACTTAAGTTTATTTTTATTTTTATTTTATTGAGTTTATTTATTTTATTTTTGCTTATTTTTTGGTTTAAGTTTTTGATTTAGGTTTACGTTTAGGTTTAGGCTAGTTTAGTTTTAGTTATTATTATTATTATTATTATTATTATTATTATTATTATTATTATTATTATTATTATTATTATTAGTTTTAGTTATTAGTTTATTAGTTAGTTATTAGTTTAGTTATTAGTTATTATTTGTTATCATTAGGTTATTAGTATTTTTATTATTAGTTTGGTTAGTTTTAATATTACTTTTTAATTTTACTAGTTTTGTTAGTTTTAGTTTTTAGTTATTATTAGTTAATTTTTAGTTTTATTATTAGTTATTAGTTTTATTAGTTTATTATTACTAGTTAGTTTTATTAATTATTTAATTTAGTTAATTTAGTTATTTATTTAGTTTTATTAGTTATTATTAATTAGTTTTTAGTTTTTAGTTTTGTTTAGTTAGTTATTTAGTTATTAGTTATAGTTTGAGTTATTTTATTATTTTATTATTAATTAATTATTAGTTAGTTTTATTAATTAATTATTTATTAGTTATTATTAGTTTATTATTTAGTTAGTTTTATTAGTTTAGTAGTTTTATTAGTTTTTAGTTAATTATTATTAGTTATTATTAGTTTTTAGCTTATTAGTTATTATTAGTTAGGTTATTAGTTTCTATTATTAGTTAGTTAGGTTATTTTGTTAGTTATTAGTTTTAGTTTAGTTATTTAGTTATTAGTTATAGTTTTTTATTATTAATTAGTTATTTAGCTATTTATTAGTTTTATTATTTAGTTTATTATTTTAGTTTATTGGTTATTAGTTTAATTATTACTTTTAGTTTATTAATTTAGTTTATTAGTTTTTAGTTATTAATTTTAGTTATTAGGTTTTAGTTATTAGTTTTATTTGTTTTATTATATTATTATTAGTTAGTTAGTTTTATTATTATTTATTAGTTAGTTTTATTTTATTTAGTTTAGTTATTAGTTTATTAGTTTATTATTATTATTATTATTTGTTAGGTTAGTTTTTATTAATTATTAGTTATTAATTTAGTTATTAGTTTAGTTATTATTATTAGTTTAGTTATTTAGTTATTATTTTAGTTTTAGTTATTAGTTTTTTAGATTTTATTAGTTTAGTTATTAGTTATTAGTTAGTTAGTTTAGTTATTTTTTATTTTGGTTATTAGTTTAGTTATTAGTTATTATTAGTTAGTTAGTTATTATTAGTTTTAGTTTATGAGAAATTAGTTTTTGTAGTTATTAGTTTAGTTATTAGTTAGGTTATTAGTTAATTATTATTTTGTTATTATCAATTTTATTTAGTTATTAGTGCTATAAGTTATTTATTAGTTATTATTATTAGTTTATTAGTTTATTATTAGTTATTATTAATTTATTATTATTTTAGTTATTAGTTTAGTTATTAGTTAGGTTATTAGTTAGTTGTTATTTAGTTATTATTAATTTAATTTAATTATTAGTTATTAGTTTTATAAGTTATTTATTAGTTATTATTATTATTAGTTTATTAGTTTATTATTAGTTATTATTTAGTTATTAAGATTTATTAGTTTATTATTAGTTATTAGTTATTAGTTTAGTTAATTTTTTTGGTTATTATTATTTATTAGTTTTTGTTATTAGTTATTAGTTTAATTATTTAGTTAGTTTTATTAGTTTAGTTATTTAGTTTATTAATTATTTAATTAGTTTTATTATTAGGTTTATTTTTTAGTTATTAGTTTTTTATTAGTTATTAGTTAGTTAATTATTTAGTTTAGTTAGTTAATTAGTTAGTTTAGTTATTAGTTTTAGTTATTTGTTATTATTTATTAGTTAGTTATTCTTTATTTTATTATTTATTTATTTGTTTATTATTATTAGGTTTATTAGTTATTAGTTAGTTAGTTATTATTAGTTAGTTATAAATTTATTAATTTAGTTATTAGTTATTAGTTATTAGTTTTTATTAATTAGTCATTAGTTTAGTTATTATTTAGTTTTAGTTAATTTTAGTTATTAGTTAGTTTTATTAGTTATTATTATTATTAGTTATTAGTTTATTTATTTTTATTATTTATTATTAGTTAGTTAGTTATTTTATTTAATTTTATTAGTTATTAATTTTTAGTTATTATTATTAGTTTTTTAATTTAGTTTATTAGTTAGTTATTAGTTATTAGTTTAGTTATTAGTTTAGTTATTATTAGTTAGTTAGTTTTAGTTTAGTTAGTTATTTATTATTAGTTTTAGTTTTTTTTATTATTAGTTTAGGGTTTAGTTATTAGTTATTAATTATTATTAGTTAGTTTTTAGTTTAGTTATTATTAATTAGCTATTATTAGTTATTAGTTAGTTAGTTTTTAGTTTATTAGTTTAGTTTAGCCTTTTTCTTTAGTTTAGCTATTAGTTATTTAGTTTTTATTATAAGGTTTTTAGTTTTTAGTTAGTTTTAGTTATTAGTTTATTTAGTTTACTTAATTATTTATTAGTTATTAGTTAGTTTTATTAGTTATTAATTATTAGTTTATTTAGTTTATTATTCTTACTCATTAGTTAGTTATTTATTATTAGTTTAGTTTTTAGTTATTGGTTATTAGGTTTAGTTAGTTATTTGGTTTTTGGTTATTGTATTGGTTAGTTTAGTTTAGTTAATTAGTTAATTAGTTTATTTAGTTTTTTATTAGTTATTAGTACATATTATTAATTTTAGTTTTATTATTTATTAATTTAGTTATAAGTTATTAGTTTTTAAATTTAGTTATTATTAGGTTTAGGTTTAGGTTTAGTTATTAGTTAATTATTAGTTTTATTAGTTTATTATTATTAGTGTAGTTATTATTAAATTATATTATTAGTTATTTGTTTTATTATTTTAGTTATTAGTTTGTTATTAATTTAGTTATTTATTTAGTTATTAGTTATTAGTTAGTTAGTTTTATTAATTAGTTTTAGTTTTAGTTAGTTTTTATTAGTTATTAGTTTAGTTAGTTTTATTAGTTTATTAATTATTTTAATTATTATTTATTAGTTATTTAGTTTATTAGTTTATATTATTACTATTATTTATTTTAATTTTTATTATTAGTTATTAGTTAGTTTTTATTAGTTTAGTTATTTATTATTAATTATTAATTATTATTAGGTAGTTTATTTAGTTTTTATTAGTTTATTAGTTTATTAGTTTATTAGTTACTTAGTTTATTAGTATTTAGTTTTAGTTTTATTATTTTTTAGTTTTTTATTAAGTTTAGTTTAGTTATTTAGTTATTATTAGTTGGTTATTATTTATCATTGGTTTATTATTAGTTATTTAGTTATTGGTTTTTTGTTATTATTAATTAATTGGTTTTTGGTTATTAGTTTTTTTTGGTTATTTAGGTTTTATTAGTTGGTTATTTGGTTTTGGTTATTTGTTATTATTAGTTTAGTTATTTAGGTTATTAGTTTACTTAGTTATTAGTTATTAATTATTAGTTTAGGTTATTAGTTTAGTTATTATTAGTTATTTAGTTATTGGTTATTAGTTATTAGTTTAGTTATTAGTTTAATTATTATTAGTTATTTAGTTATTTAGTTATTAGTTATTAATCATTAGTTTATTATTATTAATTTAGTTTAGTTTTATTAATTTATTATTATTAGTTATTATTAGTTAGTTAGTTATTAATTATAGTTATTAGTTTAGGTTTAGTTAGTTAGTTATTATTAGTTAGTTTATTATTAGTTATTATTATTAAATATTATTTTATTAGTTAGTTATTATTTATTAGTTAGGTTTATTATTATTATTAGTTTCAGTTAATAGTTATTATTAGTTAGTTAGTTTATTAGTTATTAGTTAATAGTTTTATTAGTTTAGTTAGTTAGTTATTATTAGTTATTAGTTTAGTTTTTTTATTAGCAAATTTATTATTCTTATTAGTTTTGTTTATTTATTATTGGTTATTAGTTTTTTGAGTTAGTTTTTATTAGTTATTAGTTATTATTAGTTAGTTATTTATTTATTATTAGTTTTATTAGTTAGTTATTAGTTATTAGTTATTAGTTTATTATTTATTATTAGTTATTACTTTAGTTATTATTAGTTATTTGTTAGTCATTTAGTTAGTTAGTTTTATTAGTTAGTTTTTTAGTTTATTTTTAGTTATTAGCTTTTATTAATTAGTTAGTTATTAGTTTAGTCATTTATTTTTTAGTTTATTTATTAATTATTAGTTATTACTTATTATTTGTTAGTTAGTTCTAGTTATTAGTTTATTAGTTATTATTTAATTAGCTTTTAGTTATTTAGTTATTATTAGTTTTAGTTTTTTAGTTTATTTGTTTAGTTATTTACTTAGTTTATTAGTTTATTAGTTTAGTTATTATTAGTTATTATGTTTATTAGTTAGTTATTTTATTATTAGTTATTATTAGTTTTATTAGTTTTCTATTAGTTTTATTAGTTAGTTATTTAATTTAGTTTATTAGTTATTTTAGTTATTAGTCTTATTCATTTTATTATTAGTTAATTATTATTATTAGTTTATTAGTTATTTAGTTATTAGTTATTAGTTATTATTAGTTGTTAGTTTATTAATTTATTAATTGTGGTTATTAGTTATTTTTAATTATTATTAGTTATTATTAGTTATAAGTTTTGGTTTGGGTTTTTTATTAGTTATGGTTATATTTTGGTTTTATTATTAGATATTATTAATTTTAATTATTTGGTTGGTTGGTTATTATTATTATTATTATTATTATTATTTATTTATTTAATTGGTTTTTGGTTCTTTATTAAGTTTTATTAGTTATTAGTTTAGTTATTGGTTAATTAATTTTTAGTTTAGTTATTATTAGGTTTATTAGTTTTAGTTTTTATTATTAATTGGTTATTATTATTGGTTATTTATTATTAGTTTTAGTTTTTTTAGTTAATTTGGTTTTATTATTAGTTTTATTATATTAGTTTTATTAGTTATTATTATTAGTTAGTTATTTATTTATTTATTTATTTTTAGTTTTTAGTTATTAGTTTAGTTATTATTAGTTTTTTTAGTTTTGTTAGACTTATTAGTTTATTTATTTGGCTTTAGTTTATTAATTATTAATTAGTTAATAGTTAGTTTTTAGATATTATTATTATTATTATTTAGTTAATAATTTATTATTATTAATTATCATTGGTTATTTTGTTATTAATTGGTTATTAGTTATTGATTTGATTTTAGTTAGTTAGTTTTTATTAATTATTAATTATTGGTTTTAGTTTAGCTAGTTATTTATTTATTGGTTATTAGTTATTGTTAGTTACTTTTTTTTGGTTATTAGTTTTGGTTATTTTGGTTATTTTGGTTTTATTAGTTTTTTATTAATTTTAAGTAGTTTTATTAGTTTTTTTGGTTTAGTTTTTTTATTATTGGTTTTTTGGTTAGTTTATTTAGTTTTAGTTATTAGTTAATTTTTAGTTAGTTTTATTAGTTGGTTATTATTATTTATTAGTTTTGGTTTTATTTATTTTGGTTAGTTATTATTATTTATTTATTTAGTTATTAATTTAGCTTTATTTAGTTTTTTAATCAATATTTTAGTTATTAGTTAATTGTGTTATTTTATTAGTTATTAGTTAGTTATTATTTAGTTATTTATTAGTTATTTATTTATTTTATTAGTTTTAGTTATTAGTTTTTAGTTATTATTATTAGTTAATTTGTTTTTAGTTATTAGTTTTAGTTATTTAGGTTTTAATTAGTTAGTTATTTAGTTTTTTTGGTTTTTGGATTTATTAGTTTCTTTATTGGGTTTTAGTTTAGTTATTAGTTATTTAGTTATTTAGTTGTAGTTTATTGGTTTTAGTTATTAGTTTAATTGTATTAGTTATTTGGTTATTTAGTTATTTGGTTATTGGTTAGTTATTAGTTATTATTTTAGTTTAGTTTTATTAGTTTATTATTATTGCTTATTATTAGTTAGTTAGTTATTAGTTATAGTTATTAGTTTAGGTTTAGTTAGTTATTATTAGTTAGTTTATTATTAGTTATTATTATTAATTATTAGTTTATTAGTTAGTTATTTTATGGTGCAGAATGTTGGCCAATAAAAGAGAAGCATAAGACTAAGTTAAGTGTTACAGAGATGAGGATGCTCAGGTAGATGAGTGGCTTCACTCTTAGAGATAAAATGTGAAATGGTATGTTAGAAAAAGTTGGAGTAGCTCAGATGGAAGATAAGATTAAAGAGTCACCTTAGATGGTTTGGCCACATAAAGCATCGATGACTCTAGTTAGGAGGAGAGTAGATGCATTTTATGTTGAATGGTGAGGGTAGACTAAAAGACTTGGTTAAGATGTATAAAAAAATGTCCTTATCAATTTTATCTTATTTTTTATTTTATTTAGGTTTAGGTTAATTTATTTATTTGTTTTAATTTAGTTTAAGTTTTTAGGTTTTTATAGTTTAGGGTTTAGGGTTTAGGGTTATGGATTTAGGGTTTATGATTTAAGATTTTGGGTTTTTAGGGTTTAGTGTTTAGGGTTAGATTTTTTTAATTTTTGTTTTTAAATTAAGTAAACTAGAATGTTTAAGTTTTTTTTAAGTTTTTTTTTTTAATTTTTATTTAGTTTAGTTTAATTTAGTTTATTTATTTTATTTTAGGTTTTTTATTTTTGGGTTTAGGTTTAAATTTAATTTTTAGTTTAGTTTTTTTTATTTGATTTTTATTTTTGGATTAAGTTTAGATTTTTTTTTAGTTTAGTTTTAGGTTTTCTTTTATATTTATTTTTGGTTTATTTTTTAGTTTAAGTTTAGATTTTATTTTTAGTTTATTTTATTATATTTAGTTTAGGTTTAAGTTTAGGTTTATTTTAGTTTAGTTTAGGTATTTGGTTTTAGGTTAGGATTTTTTTAGTTTAAGGTTTAGGTTTTTTTTTTATTTATTTTAGGTTTTTTTTTTTGACTTGGTTTTATTTAGTTTTATTTTAGGTTTATTTATATTTTTATTTTAGGTTTAGTTTTTATTTTATTTAGGTTTTCTATTTTTAGTTTTATTTTATTTATTTATAGCTTAGTTTAGGTTTATATTTATCTTATTTTTATTCAATTTCTATTTTTATATTTTATTCTATTTTTAGGTTTAGGTTTAAGCATTAGTTTAGGTTTTTATTTTATCTTATTTTTTTTTTATTTAGGTTTAGGTTTATTTATTTATTTTATTTTTAGGTTTTACTTAGTTTAGCTTTAGGGTTTAGGGTTTTGGGTTATTTTAATTTAGTTTATTTTTATTTAGGTTTAAGTTTATTTTAATTAATATATTTTATTTTAGGTTTAGTTTTTTTAGTTTAAGGTTTCCATTTTATTTTTTATTTATTTATAGATTCATCCTTTAGGTTTAGGCTTTTATTTTCTTTTTATTTTATTTTATTTTAGGTTTATTTTATTTTTATTTTATGTTTAGTTTTTATTTTTTTAAGTTTTTTATTTTTAGGTTTATTTTATTTTTTAGTTTAGTTTAGGTTTTTATTTATTTATTTAAATTAGTTTTATTTTATTTTATTTTTATGTTTAGGTTTAGGTTTTTATTTAATTTTATTTAGGTTTTATGTAGTTTAGGTTAAGGCTTTTTGATTTTTAGGGTTTAGAGATTAGAATTTAGGGTTTAGGGTTAGTTTAGGGTTTAGGGCTTAAGGTTTGAGGTTTAGGGTTTAGGGCTATAGGTTTTAGGGTTTAGAGTTTTAGGGTTTATGGATTAAGGTTTAAGGTTTTAGGGTTTAGGGTTTAGGATTTAGGGTTCTAGGCTTAGGGTTTAGGATTTAGGGTTTAAGGTTTTGGGTTTAGAGTTTAGGGTTTACCGTTTAGGGTTTAGGGTAAAGGATTTAGGTTTCACGATTTTTAGGGTATAGGGTATAGGGTTAGGAGTTTTTTTTAAATTTTTAAAATTTTTATTTTTTTTAAAATAAGTAAACCGGAAAGTTTAGGTTTATTTACTTTATTTTTTATTTTTTTAAGTTTATTTTATTTTTTATTTTTACTTAAGTTTATTTTTATTTTTATTTTTTTGAGTTCATTTATTTTATTTTTGCTTATTTTTTGGTTTAAGTTTTTGATTTAGGTTTACGTTTAGGTTTAGGTTAGTTTAGTTTTAGTTATTATTATTATTATTATTATTATTATTATTAGTTTTAGTTATTAGTTTATTAGTTAGTTATTAGTTTAGTTATTAGTTATTATTAGTTATCATTAGGTTATTAGTATTTTTATTATTAGTTTGGTTAGTTTTATTATTAATTTTTAATTTTATTAGTTTTGTTAATTTTAGTTTTTAGTTATTATTATTAGTTATTAGTTATTATTAGTTAATTTTTAGTTTTATTATTAGTTATTAGTTATTATTATTTGTTATTAGTTATTAGTTTTTTTAGTTTATTATTATTAGTTAGTTTTATTAATTATTTAATTTAGTTAATTTAGTTATTTATTTAGTTTTATTTGTTACTATTAGTTAGTTTTTAGTTTTTAGTTTTGTTTAGTTAGTTATTTAGTTATTAGTTATAGTTTTAGTTATTTTATTATTTAATTATTAATTAATTATTAGTTAGTTTTATTAATTTATTATTTATTAGTTATTATTAGTTTATTATTTAGTTAGTTTTATTAGTTTATTAGTTTTTTTAGTTTTTAGTTTATTATTATTAGTTATCATTAGTTTTTAGTTTATTAGTTATTATTAGTTAGGTTATTAGTTTTTATTATTAGTTAGTTAAGTTATTTTGTTAGTTATTAGTTTTAGTTTAGTTATTTAGTTATTAGTTATAGGTTTTTATTATTAATTAGTTATTTAGATATTTATTAGTTTTTATTTATTAGTTTTAGTTTTATTAGTTATTAATTTAATTTATTATTAATTATTAGTTTATTAATTTAGTTTATTAGTTTTAGTTATTATTTTTTGGTTATTAGGTTTTAGTTATTAGTTTTATTAGTTTTATTATATTATTATTAGTTAGTTAGTTTTATTTTATTAGTTAGTTTTATTTTATTTAGTTTAGTTATTAGTTTTATTAGTTTATTATTATTATTATTATTTGATAGGTTAGTTTTTATTAGTTATTAGTTTAGTTATTAGTTTAGTTATTATTATTAGTTTAGTTATTTAGTTATTATTTTAGATATAGTTATTAGTTTTTTTCAGATTTTATTAGTTTAGTTATTAGTTATTAGTTAGTTAGTTTAGTTATTTTTTATTTTAGTTATTAGTTTAGTTATTAGTTATTATTAGTTAGTTAGTTATCATTAGTTTTAGTTTATTAGATATTAGTTTTTATAGTTATTAGTTAGGTTATTAGTTAATTATTATTTTATTGTTATCAATTTTATTTAATTATTAGTTATTAGTGCTATAAGTTATTTATTAGTTATTATTATTAGTTTATTAGTTTATTAGTTTATTATTAGTTATTATTAAGTTATTATTATTTTAGTTATTAGTTTAGTTATTAGTTAGGTTATTAGTTAGTTGTTATTTAGTTATTATTAGTTTTATTTAATTATTAGTTATTAGTTTTATAAGTTATTTATTAGTTATTATTATTAGTTTATTAGTTTATTATTAGTTATTATTTAGTTTTTAAGATTTATTAGTTTATTATTAGTTATTAGTTATTAGTTTAGTTAATTTTTTAGTTATTATTTATTAGTTTTTGTTATTAGTTATTAGTTTTATTAGTTTAGTTATTTAGTTTATTAGTTATTTAATTAGTTTTATTATTAGGTTTATTTTTTAGTTATTAGTTTTTATTAGTTATTAGTTTATTAATTTAGTTATTTTATTAGTTATTAGTTAGTTAGTTATTTAGTTTAGTTATTAGTTTAGTTAGTTTATTTGTTAGTTTAGTTATTAGTTTTAGTTATTAGTTATTATTTGTTAGTTAGTTATTCTTTATTTTATTATTTATTTATTAGTTTATTATTATTAGATTTATTAGTTATTAGTTAGTTATTATTAGTTAGTTATAAATTTATTAATTTAGTTATTAGTTATTAGTCATTAGTTTAGTTATTATTTAGGTTAGTTAATTTTAGTTATTAGTTAGTTTTATTAGTTATGATTATTATTAGTTATTATTTTATTTATTTTTATTATTTATTATTAGTTAGTTAGTTAGTTATTTTATTTAATTTTATTAGTTATTAGTTTTTAGTTATTTTTATTAGTTTTTTAGTTTAGTTTATTAGTTAGTTATTAGTTATTAGTTTAGTTATTAGTTTATTTATTATTAGTTAGTTAGTTTTAGTTTAATTAGTTATTTATTATTAGTTTTTAGTTTTTTTATTATTAGTTTAGGGTTTAGTTATTAGTTATTAATTATTATTAGTTAGTTTTTATTTTAGTTATTATTAATTAGCAATTATTAGTTATTAGTTAGTTAGTTTTTAGTTTATTAGTTTAGTTTATTAGTTATTTAGTTTATTGTTTAGTTTAGCCTTTTTCTTTAGTTTAGTTATTAGTTATTTAGTTTTTATTATAAGGTTTTTAGTTTTTAGTTAGTTTTAATTATTAGTTTATTTAGTTTACTTAGTTATTTATTAGTTATTAGTTATTAGTTAGTTTTATTAGTTATTAATTATTTGTTTATTTAGTTTATTATTATTACTCATTAGTTAGTTATTTATTATTAGTTTAGTTTTATTAGTTATTTAGTTATTAGGTTTAGTTAGTTATTATTAGTTTAAGTTATTAATGTATTAGTTAGTTAGTTTAGTTTAGTTAGTTAGTTTATTAGTTAGTTAGTTTAGTTTAGTTAGTTAGTTTATTTAGTTTTTATTAGTTATTAGTTATTATTATTAATTTTAGTTTTATTAGTTATTAATTTAGTTATTAGTTATTAGTTTTTAAATTTAATTTAGGTTTAGGTTTAGGTTTAGTTATTAGTTAATTATTAGTTTTATTAGTTTATTATTATTAGTGTAGTTATTATTAAATTATTATTATTATTAGTTATTTGTTTTATTATTTTAGTTATTAGTTTGTTATTAGTTTAGTTATTTATTTATTATTGGTTATTGGTTATTATTATTGGTTAGTTTTATTAATTAGTTTTAGTTTTAGTTAGTTTTTGTTAATTATTAGTTTAGTTAGTTTTATTAGTTTATTAATTATTTTAGTTATTATTTATTAATTATTTCATTTATTAGTTTATATTATAACTATTATTTAATTTAATTATTATTATTATTATTATTAGTTAGTTTAATTAGTTAGTTTTGATTAGTTTAGTTATTTTTTATTAATTATTAATTATTATTAATTATTATTAGTTAGTTTATTTAGTTTTTATTAGTTTATTAGTTTATTAGTTACTTAGTTTATTAGTTTTTAGTTTTAGTTTTATTATTTTTTAGTTTTTTATTAAGTTTAGTTTAGTTATTTAGTTATTATTAGTTAGTTATTATTTATCATTAGTTTATTATTAGTTATTTAGTTATTTATTTTAGTTATTATTATTAGTTAATTAGTTTTTAGTTATTAGTTTTAGTTATTTAGGTTTTTATTAGTTAGTTATTTAATTTTTAGTTATTTGTTATTATTAGTTTAGTTATTTAGGTTATTAGTTTAGTTAGTTATTAGTTATTAGTTGTTAGTTTAGGTTATTAGTTTAGTTATTATTAGTTATTTAGTTATTGGTTATTAGTTATTAGTTTAGTTATTAGTTATTTATTTAGTTATTAGTTATTAATCATTAGTTTATTATTATTAATTTAGTTTAGTTTTATTAATTTATTATTATTAGTTATTATTAGTTAGTTAGTTATTAGTTATAGTTATTAGTTTAGGTTTAGTTAGTTAGTTATTATTAGTTAGTTTGTTATTAGTTATTATTATTAAATATTAGTTAGTTAGTTAGTTATTATTTATTAGTTAGGTTTATTATTATTGTTAGTTTCAGTTAATAGTTATTACTAGTTAGTTAGTTTATTAGTTATTAGTTATTAGTTTTATTAGTTTAGTTAATTAGTTATTATTAGTTATTAGTTTAGTTTTTTTATTAGCTAATTTATTATTCTTATTAGTTTTGTTTATTTATTATTGGTTATTAGTTTTTGAGTTAGTTTTTAATAGTTATTAGTTATTATTAGTTAGTTATTTATTTATTATTAGTTTTATTAGTTAGATATTAGTTATTAGTTTATTATTTATTATTAATTATTACTTTAGTTATTATTAGTTATTTATTAGTCATTTAGTTAGTTAGTTTTATTAGTTAGTTTTTTAGTTTATTGTTAGTTATTAGCTTTTATTAATTAGTTAGTTATTAGTTTAGTCATTTATTTTTTAGTTTATTTATTAGTTATTAGTTATTAGTTTTTATTTATTAGTTAGTTCTACTTATTAGTTTATTAGTTATTATTTATTAGTTATTAGTTATTTAGTTATTATTAGTTTTTTTTATTTAGTTTATTAGTTTATTAGTTTAGTTATTATTAGTTATTAGGTTTATTTGTTAGTTATTTTATTATTATTAGTTATTATTAGTTTATTAGTTTTTTTATTAGTTTTACTATTTATTAGTTAGTTATTTAATTTTAGTTTATTAGGTTTTTTAGTTATTAGTCTTATTCATTCTATTATTAGTTAATTACTATTATTAGTTTATTAGTTATTTAGTTATTAGTTATTAGTTATTATTAGTTATTAGTTTATTAATTTATTAATTTTTATTAGTTATTAGTTATTTTAATTATTATTAGTTATTATTAGTTATAAGTTTTAGTTAGTTTTTATTTGTGAGTTATTTTTAGTTTTTATTATTAGATATTATTAGTTTTAATTATTTAGTTAGTTGGTTATTATTATTATTATTATTATTATTATTATTTATTAGTTAATTAGTTTTTTAGATCTTTATTAAGTTTTTATTAGTTATTAGTTTAGTTATTATTAGTTAATTTTTAGTTTAGTTATTATTAGGTTTTTTAGTTATTAGTTTTATTATTAATTAGTTATTATTATTAGTTAGTTATTTATTATTAGTTTTAGTTTTTTGTTAGTTATTAGTTTTATTATTATTAGTTATTAGTTTTATTATTATTAGTTTTAGTTAGTTATTATTAGTCTTAGTTAGTTATTATTTATTATTTATTATTTATTAGTTTTTAGTTATTAGTTTAGTTATTATTAGTTTTTTTAATTTTATTAGAATAATTAGTTTATTTATTTGGCTTTAGTTTATTAATTATTAGTTAGTTAATAGTTAGTTTTAGATAATATTATTATTATTATTTAGCTAATAATTTACTATTATTAGTATCATTAGTTGTTATTTAGTTATTAATAGTTTTAGTTATTAGTTATTATTGGTTTAGTTACTATTTAGTTATTAGTTTATTAATTATTAATTATTAGTTTTAGTTTAGCTAGTTATTTATTTATTAGTTATTAGTTATTAGTTATTAGTTAGTTATTTAGTTTTTTAGTTATTAGTTTAGTTATTTAGTTATTTAGTTTTATTAGTTTTATTAATTTTAGTTAGTTTTATTAGTTTTAGTTTAGTTTTATTTTGTTTATTATTATTAGTTTTTAGCTTAGTTATTTAGTTTTAGTTATTAGTTATTATTAGTTAATTTTATTAGTTAGTTATTATTATTCATTTGTTTTATTATTAGTTTATTTTATTAGTTAATTATTATTATTATTTATTTATTTAGTTATTAGTTTAGTTTTATTTAATTTTTAATCAATATTTTAGTTATTAGTTAATTGTATTAGTTTATTAGTTATTAGTTAGTTATTATTTAGTTATTTATTAGTTATTTATTTATTTTATTAGTTTTAGTTATTAATTATTAGTTATTATTATTAGTTAATTTTTTTTAGTTATTAGTTTTAGTTATTTAGGTTTTAATTAGTTAGTTATTTAGTTTTTAGTTATTAGTTATTAGTTGTTAGTTTAGGTTATTAGTTTAATTATTATTAGTTATTTAGTTATTGGTTATTAGTTATTAGTTTAGTTATTAGTTTAATTATTAGTTATTTAGTTATTTAGTTATTAGTTATTAGTTATTAGTTTATTATTAATTTAGTTTAGTTTTATTAATTTATTATTATTAGTTATTATTAGTTAGTTAGTTATTAGTTATAGTTATCAGTTTAGGTTTAGTTAGTTATTATTAGTTAGTTTATTATTAGTTATTATTATTAAATATTAGTTTATTAGTTAGTTATTATTTAGGTTTATTATTATTATTAGTTTCAATTAATAGTTATTATTAGTTAGTTAGTTTATTAGTTATTAGTTTTATTAGTTTAGTTAGCTAGTTATTATTAGTTATTAGTTTAGTTTTTTTATTAGCAAATTTATTATTCTTATTAGTTTTATTTATTTATTATTGGTTATTAGTTAGTTTTTAATGGTTATTGGTTATTATTAGTTATTTATTTATTATTAGTTTTATTAGTTAGTTATTAGTTATTAGTTTATTATTTATTATTAGTTATTACTTTAGTTATTATTAGTTATTTATTAGTCATTTAGTTAGTTAGTTTTATTAGTTAGTTTTTTAGTTTATTATTAGTTATTAGCTTTTATTAATTAGTTAGTTATTTGTTTTGTCATTTATTTTTTAGTTTTTTTATTAGTTATTAGTTATTAGTTATTATTTGTTAGTTAGTTCTACTTATTAGTTTATTAGTTATTATTTATTAGTTATTAATTATTTAGTTATTATTAGTTTTTGTTATTTAGTTTATTAGTTTAATTATTTATTTAGTTTATTAGTTTATTAGTTTAGTTATTATTAGTTATTGGGTTTATTAGTTAGTTATTTTATTATTATTAGTTATTATTAGTTTATTAGTTTTTTATTAGTTTTATTATTTATTAGTTAGTTATTTAATTTTAATTTATTAGTTATTTTAGTTATTAGTCTTATTAGTTTTATTATTAGTTAATTATTATTATTATTAGTTTATTAGTTATTATTAGTTATTAGTTTATTAATTTATTAATTTTTATTAGTTATTAGTTATTTTAATTATTATTAGTTATTATTAGTTATAAGTTTTAGTTAGTTTTTATTAGTTAGTTATTATAGTTTTTATTATTAGTTATTATTAGTTTTAATTATTTTGTTAGTTGGTTATTATTATTATTATTATTATTATTATTATTTATTAGTTAATTAGTTTTTTTAGTTTTTTATTAAGTTTTTATTAGTTATTAGTTTAGTTATTATTAGTTAATTTTAGTTTAGTTATTATTAGGTTTATTAGTTATTAGTTTTATTATTAGTTAGTTATTTATTATTACTTTTAGTTTTTAGTTAGTTATTAGTTTTATTATTAGTTATTAGTTTTTTATTATTAGTTTTAGTTAGTTATTATTAGTCTTAGTTAGTTATTATTTATTATTTATTAGTTATTAGTTCTTCATTCTTAGTTTAGTTATTATTAGTTTTTTTAGTTTTATTAGATTTATTAGTTTATTTATTAGGCTTTAGTTTATTAATTATTAGTTAGTTAATAGTTAGTTTTTAGTTCATTATTTAGTTAGTTTTAGATATTATTATTATTATTTAGTTAATAATTTATTATTATTAGTATCATTAGTTATTATTTAGTTATTAATAGTTTTAGTTATTAGTTAGTTACTTTTAGTTATTAGTTATTATTAGTTTAGCTATTAGTTAGTTATTAGTTTTAGTTTAGTTAGTTATTTATTTATTAGTTATTAGTTATTTATTAGTTACTTAGTTTTTTAGTTATTTAGTTTTATTAGTTTTATTAATTTTAGTTAGTTTTATTAGTTTTAGTTTAGTTTTATTTTATTTTTTATTATTAGTTTTTAGTTTAGTTATTTAGTTTTAGTTATTAGTTATTATTAGTTAGTTTTATTAGTTAGTTATTATTATTAGTTAGTTTTATTATTAGTTTATTTTATTTGTTAGTTATTATTATTATTATTATTATTATTATTATTTATTTAGTTATTAATTTAGTTATATTTAGTGTTTTAATCAATATTTTTGTTATTAGTTTTTATTTATTATTAGTTAGTTTTATTAGTTTATTAGTTATTAGTTATTAGTTAGTTATTTATTAGTTATTTATTTATTTTATTAGTTTTAGTTATTAGTTTTATTAGTTTATTTATTATGTTTTATTAGTTATTAGTTATTAGTATAGTTTCTTAATTATTATTAGTTTTAGTTATTAGCTTATTTATTAGTTATTTATTAGTTTAGTTTTTTAGTTAGTTATTATTATTATTAGTTAGTTTAGTTAGTTTAGTTATTAGTTTATTAGTTCTAGTTTTTTAGTTAGTTATTATTAGTTTTGATATTAGTTATTAGTTTAGTTTTAGTTAGTTATTAACTATTAGTTAGTGTTTAGTTATCAGTTAGTTATTAGGTTTATTATTAGTTATTAACTATTAGTTAGTTTTTAGTTATCAGTTAGTTATTAAGTTTATTATTAGTTATTAGTTAGTAGTTTTATTATTTTTTATTTTAGTTATTAGTATTTAGTTTTTAGTTTATTATTATTTTAGTAATTATTAGATTTTTAGTTATTAGTTATTATTATTAGTTTAGTTACTAGCTTAATAATTTAGTTAGTTTAGTTAGTTTAATTATTAATTTAGTTATTAGGTTTTATTAGTTTTATTTGTTTTTAGTTTTATTAGTTATTAGTTTTAATAGTTTTAATTAGTTAGTATTATAGTTAGTTTTTATTATTAGTTTAGTTATTAGCTATTAATTCAATTAGTTTAGTTTTTATTATTTAGTTTTAGTTATTAGTTATTAGTTATTAGTTTATTAATTAGTTAGTTTATTATTTAGTTATTAGTTTATTAGTTTTTAATTATTAATTAATTAGTTTTTTTTAGTTATTAGGTATAGTTATTAGTGTTAGTTTATTTGTTTATTATTAGTTTATTAGTTTATTAGTTATTATTTAGTTATTTAGTTTTATTATTAGTTAGTTATTATTAGTTTTAGTAGTTTTTATAAGTTATTAGGTTTAGATTAATTAGTTTTATTTTGTTATTAGTTTATTATTTATTATTAGTTAGTTATTAGTTTAATTTTATTATTAGTTTTTATTAGTTATTAGGTTATTTATTTATTAGTTATTATTTAGTTATTATTAGTTATTATTAGTTTAGTTTAGTTTATTTAGTTTTTAGTTAGTTATTATTAGTTTAGTTAGTTTTAGTTAGTTTAGTTATTAGTTTATTATTTTTTTAGTTAGTTTTATTTAGTTTTAATCATTAGTTTTATTTTTTATTTGTTATTAGTTTATTTATTTATTTTTTAGTTTATTATTTATTAGTTTTTTAGTTTTATTAGGTTATTTAGTTTCTAGTTTATTAGTTTATTATTATTATTATTATTATTATTAGTTTTATTAGTTAGTTATTTAGTTATTATTAATTATTAGTTTTAGTTATTAGTTAGTTTTATTAGTTTAGTAAGTTATTAGTTTTATTAGTTTTAGTTATTAATTTATCACATTTTAGTTAATAGGTTTAGTTAGTTATTATTTAGTTATTTAGTTTTAGTTTATTAATTATTTAGGTTTTAGTTTATTAGTTATTAATTAGTTTAGTTTTTAATTATTATTAGTTAGTTATTTAGTTATTAGTTTTATTTGTTTTAGGTTTTATTTTAGTTAGTTATTCAGGTTTTATTAGTTATTAGTTATTAGTTTATTTTATTAGTTATTAGTTATTAGTTTAGTTTAGTAATTATTAGTTATTAATTTATTATTATTAGTTAGTTATAAGTAAGTTATTATTATTTTTAGTTAGTTTAGTTAGTTTTATTATTATTATTCGTTATTAGTTAATTTTATTAGTTTATTAGTTAGTTAGTTTTATTTTAGTTTTATTAGTTATTTTATTACTTTATTATTAGTTTTTAGTTTATTATTTTATTAGTTATTATTATTAGTTTAGTGAGTATTTTTATTAATTATTTTTAGTTAGTTATTATTAGTTATTATTATTAATTAGTTATACTTATTATTACTTTATTAGTTAGTCATTAGTGTATTAGTTTTATTAGGTTTAGTTATTAGTTATTTATTTATTAGTTAGTTAGTTTTAGTTAGTTTTATTATTTAGTCTTTATGTTATTAGTTTAATTAAATAGTTTTAGTTATTTTATTATTAGTTAATTAGTTAGTTATTTATTAGCTATTATTAGTTTTAGTTATTATTTTAGGTTATTATTTAGTTTAGTTATTTATTGGTTATTGGTTATTTAGTTTATTTTTTTAATTTAGTTATTAGTTAGTTTTATTATTATTAGTTATTATTAGTTAGTTATTAGTTTATTAGTTTATTAGTTAGTAGTTAGTTATTAGTTTATTTAATTTATTAGTTATTAGTTTCTTAGTTATTTAGTTTAGTTATTAGTTTAGTTATTATTATTAATTATTAGTTATTAATTTAGGTTTATTAGTTTTAATTAATTATTAGTTTTATATGTTAGTTTTAGTTAGTTATTAATATTAGTTATTTGTTAGTTAGTTATTAGTTTTATTAGGTTTTAGTTTTAGTTATTAGTTAGTTTAGTTTATTAGTTCATTTTATTAGTTATTAGTTATTAGTTTATTAGTTTAGTTTTAGTTAGTTTTTAGTTAGTTATATTATAGTTATAGTCATTAATTATTAGTTATTAGTTTTTATTAGTTAGTTTATTAGTTAGTTAGTTTTAATTATTATGTTTTTTTTTTAGTTTTCATTAGTTTTAGTTATTAGTTTTAGTTATTAGTTATTAGTTAATTATTTATTAGTTTAGTTTTATTAGTTATTAGTTTAGTTATTATTAGTTATTTAGTTATTAGTTTATTTAGTTATTAGTTTATTTAATTATTATTAGGTTTATTAGTTGTTAGTTTTAGTTTATTTATTAGTTATTTAATTTAGTTTATTATTAGTTATTAGTTAGGTTAGTTTTAGTTTAGTTATTAATTAGTTAATTAGTTTTAATAGTTATTAGGTTTAGTTCTTATTAGTTATTAGAATTTTAGTTTAGTTATTAGTTTATTAGTTTATTAGTTATTAGTTAGTTATTTAGTTTTTAGTTGGCTAATTTTTATACTTATTAGTTTATTAGTTATTAGTTAGTTATTATTTTATTATTTTATTAGTTTATTAGCTTATTAGTTTAATAGTTTTTAGATTATTATTTTATTAGTTTTAGTCAGTTAGTTTTATTAGTTATTTTTAGTTATTTAGTTTATTATTAGTTTATTATTATTTTAGTTTATTAGTTTATTAGTTTAGTTAGTTATTAGTTTAGTTAGTTTATTTATTAGTTATTAGTTTATTAGTTAGTTAGTTTTATTATTTATTTAATTATTTAGTTTAGTTTTTCTAGTTTTATTTATTACTTAGTAAGTTAGTTATTAGTTATTATTATTACTAGTTTTTGTTTTTATTTATTAGTTAGTTTTATTAGTTTTATTTATTATATTTAATTTTATTATTAGTTAGGTTTAGTTATTAGTTATTAGTTTATTTTATTAGTTTTATTAGTTTTTAGTTTAGTTAGTTTTATTAGTTAATTATTTAGATAGTTATTAGTTTATTTATTTATTATTATTATTTAGTTATTAATTAGTTTGTTATTAGTTTATTAGTTATTATTAGTTAGTTAATATTATTAATTAGTTAGTGATTATTAGTTAGTTATTTATTTAGTTTATTTGTTTTAGTTATTATTTAGTCATTTATTTAGTTTATTAGTTTATTATTTATTATTATTACATTTATTAGTTAGTTAGTTTTTAGTTTAATTATTAGGTTTAGTTTTTAGTTAGTTAGTTTTTTTTATTAGTTTATTAGGTTTTATTATTTAGTTATTTAATTTTATTAGTTATTTATTATTAGTTTTATTATTAGGTTTAGTTATTTTTTTTATTAGTTAGTTTTATTCTTATTAGTTAGTTTAGTTATTAGTTATTTAGTTAGTTTTTATTAGTCTTAGTTATTTAGTTGTTAGGTTTTATTTAGTTATTAGTTAGTTTTATCTAGTTATTTTTATTAGTTTAGTTTATCAGATTTTTTATTAGTTTTATTAGTTTTTTATTTAGTTATTTATTGTTAATTATTTTTTCATTAATTAGTTAGTTATTTAGTTTTATTAATTATTATTATTTAATTATTATTTTAGTTTTTTAGTATATTATTAGTTAGTTTTAGTTTTTTAGTTTTTTAGTTTAGTTATTTAGTTATTATTTTAGTTTTTTAGTATATTATTAGTTAGTTTTAGTTTTTCTATTTTTTAGTTTAGTTATTTAGTTATTAGTTTTAGTTAGTTATTAGTTAGTTATTTATTATTTAGTTAGTTATAAGTTATTAGTTTTATTATTAATTATTAGTTTAGTTATTATAAGTTAGTTATTAATTTAGTTATTATTATTATTATTAGTTATTAGTTTATTAGTTTGTTTATTATTACTAGTTATTTATTAATTTATTAGTTTTATTATTAGTTATTAGTTAGTTATTAGTTTAGTTATTTTTAGTTTATTAGTTTTAGTTAGTTATAAGTTTAATATTTTTTTTTATTATTAGTTTTATTAGTTATTAGTTTAGTTTTAGTTAGTTAGTTATTATTAGTTTATTATTCTTAGTTATTAGTTAGGTTATTTTAGTTATTAGTTTTTTAGTTATCATTAGTTAGTTTAATTAGTTAGTTATTATTAGTTAATTAGTTTTTTGTTAGTTATTAGTTAGTTTAGTTTATTAATTTTAGTTTAGTTAGTTAGTTAATTAGTTATTATTATTATTATTATTATTATTATTATTATTATTATTATTATTATTATTATCATTATTATTATTTTAGTTTTGTTATTATTTAATTTGTTAGTTTAAGGTTTATTAGTTAGGTTAGTTTTATTAGTTTTATTTTATTAGTTATTATTAGCTTATTAGTTATTAGTTATTAGTTTTGGGTTTAGTTAGTTATTATTAGTTTAGTTTTTAGATTTTTATTAGTTATTAGTTTAGTTTTTTAGTCATTTATTTAGTTATTATTAGTCAGTTATTATTAGTTATTAGTTTAGGTTAGCTTTTATTAATTAGTTATTAGTTTATTATTAGTTGTAGTTATTTAGTTATTAGTTAATAGTTATTGTTAGTTATTATTAATTTTTTTTATTATTAGTTTTAGTTAGTTTAGTTAGTTATTAGTTATTTAGTTTAGTTATTTTTAAGTTTATTAGTTGTTAGTTTTTAGTTATTAGTTATTAGTTAGTTATTAGTTTAATTATTAGTTTAGTTATTAGTTAGTTAGCTTTATTATTTTAGTTTTTTAGTTATTAGTTATTGATTATTATTAGTTTAGTTTATTATTAATTATTTAGTTTATTTTATTAGTTATTAGTGTTTAATAGTTTTTAGTTATTTCTTAGTTATTTAGTTATTATGAGTTAGTTATTTATTTAGTTATTATTAGTAATTTATTATTATTAGTTTATTAGTTATTAGTTTAGCTAGTTTTTTTATTATTAGTTTGTTATTATTATTATTTTGTTTTTAGTTATTAGTTATTATTCATTAGTTAGTTTTTTTAGTTATTAGTTAGTTATTATTATTAGTTAGTTATTAGTTTATTATTCTAGTTATTAGTTTATTAGTTAGTTGATTAGTTATTAGTTAGCTTAATTTATTAGGTTTTATTAATTTTTAGAAGTTATTTAGGTTTTAGATTAGTTTTTAGTTTAGTTATTTGTTATTTTATTATTATTTTAATAGTTTTATTATTATTATTATTATTATTATTATTAATTAGTTTTAGTTTTTTAGTTATTATTAGTTTTTTTAGTTTTTATTATTAGTTATTAGTTTAGTTAGTTATTAGTTTAATTTACTAGTTTTATTTAGTTATTAATTTTTATTAGGTTATTATTTTTTATTGGTTATTAGTTAGTTAGTTATTTATTTTATTAGTTTTTTAATATTTTAGTTCTTTAGTTTTATTTATTAGTTATTAATTTAGTTATTTAGTTTATTATTATTAGTTATTTAGTTTTATTATTAGTTATTAGTTTATTTGTAGTTATTATTTAGTTAGTTTGGTTTAGTTTTTATTAGTTATTAGTTATTTATTAGTTATTATTAGTTACTTATTAGTTTATTATATTAGTTATTAGTTATTTATTAGCTTTTGGTTATTATTTTATTTATTATTATTAGTTTAGTTATTATTAGTTTATTAGTTTTATTAGTTATTAGTTTATTATTTATTAGTTATTAGTTATTATTATTAGTTATTTAAGTATTTAATTTATTAATCCAGTTATTATTATTATTTTATTAATAGTTTAGTTATTTTTTTATTATTATTAGTTATTATTATTGTTAGTTTAATTATTATTAGTTATTAATTTAGTTAGTTATTTAGTTTTAGTTATTAATTATTATTAATTAGTTATTAATTATTATTAGTTAGTAGTTTAGTTATTATTATTAGGTTTAGTTTATTATTATTAGTTTTATTTATTCATTTTATTCGTTTAATTATTATTATTAGTTATTTTTATTAGTTTTATTAATTATTAGGCTTTATTAGTTTTAGTTTATTATTAGTTTATTAGTTATTAGTTTAAGTTATTTATTATTAGTTAGTTATTTTTTTAGGTTTTTAGTTTTATTAGTTATTTATTAGGTTTAGTTTTAGTTTTATTAGTTTATTATTATTATTAGTTATTTATTATTAGTTTATTTAGTTATTAGTTTTATTTTATTAATTTTTTAGTTTAGTTTTTTTATTAGTTATTAGTTTAGTTAGTTTTTTTTGTTTTTTAATTATTATTTAGTTTTTATTAGTTTATTTAGTTATTAGTTTATTTAGTTATTTTAGTTAGTTTTTATTAGTTATGTTCAGTTAGTTTTATTAGTTTATTAGTTTTATTATTATTAGTTATTATTAAAGTTTCATTAGTTATTAATTATTAGTTATTATTATTATTATTATTATTATTATTAGTTATTAGTTTAGTTAGTTTTAGTTATTATTAGTTATGTTTAGCTTTTCATTTTATTAGTTTATGATTATTATTAGTAGTTATTATTTATTTGTAAGTTATTAGTTATTATTAGTTCTTAGTTATTGGTAATTTTTTTAAACTAAGTATCCTTTTAAACTTAATTTGGGAATTAAGTATCGTTAAAAAAAAATTTAGATATAGGTATAGTCGCCCACTCGACTAGGTATCCATGTCAACTCTGACGTGGCAGGAAAGCTAATATGGGTGTAACAGTACCTAGTTGCCTAATTAGTAGGTAACTAGGTTTGTAATCTAGTCACCCAGAAATGGTCGAATTAGCATAGCATGTAGTCCGTAAATTGGGCGATTAGCCTGCAGGGAAATACTTTTTTTTTTAACATTTGGATGTTCCATTTGTGAGCTTTAAGCCCTTATCATCAATTATGGAGGTCAACCTTAGAGTCTATAGGTTTTCATTTAAGTAGATCTAAAATTAAGTATATAGATTATAATTTAAATTGTACAAGTTATAGTTTTAGTGTTAGGAGATTAGGTGAGTAATTCAGTTGATTCATTAAAAAAATTAATATAAGTTCTACAAATCATTCCAAAAAGTAAGTACAAGTATTTACATAAATGAATGATCCAGAAAAAAAAATAGATAAGAACAAATGTAGTACAAGCGCACAAATAGACTATCCTAAATAGCTAACGCCTCCATCGTCTGCATAGAATCGCACCACTCCCAGGTGTGTACTGGTCAAGTGCATGTGATGGACAATCACGCAGCTGATGATGGCCCTCCAATGCAAGATCTTCGAAAGTCTGCGTAGGATAGTCCTGTGTTAGGGAGATAGGAGGCTGTGAATCATACGTAGGCTCGTATGCAGAAGGACCTGGATCAACATATGTAGATGGACCTGGATCAGCATATGTAGATGGTCTGGTGCCCCAGCCATGCTGTGGGACATCCTCTATAGGCTCCGATCCGTAATGTGGGTCATCGATATGTATACGCAACTACAAATCTCTATATAACACCTCATACCTATTTACGGCTCCCTGTAGCTCATGCTCATCTGCACGGCCAAAGTACGACTGCAAGATGTGCTCTGATTGCATGAAAAAATAGTATGTGAAGCTTCATCTAGTGTAACATTACAAACTTCAACATCAGATATAACATATGCTATAAATCTATTACCCATCGGATAACGACATTCCAAAAAGTAAGTACAAGTATTTACATAAATGAATGATCCAAAAATAAAAATAAAATATATAAGAACAAATGTAGTACAAGCACACAAATAGACTATCCTAAACAGCTAATGCCTCCATCATCTACATGGAATCGCACCACTCCCAGGTGTGTACTAGTCAGGTGCATGTGATCGATGATCACGCAGCTGATGGTGGCTCTCCAATGCAAGATCTTCAGAAGTTTGCATAGGATAGTCCTGTGACAGGGAGATAGGAGGCTGTGAATCATACGTAGGCTCGTATGTAGAAGGACCTAGATCAACATATGTAGATGGACCTAGATCAGCATATGTAGATGGTCTGGTGCCCCAGTCATGCTGTGGGACATCCTCTGTAGGCTCCGATCCGTAATGTGGGTCATCGATATGTATACGCAACTACAAATCTATGCATAACACCTCATACCTATTTACAGCTCCCTGTAGCTCATGCTCATCTGCACGGCCGAAGTATGACTGCAAGATGTGCTCCGATTGCATGAAAAAATAGTGTATGAAGCTTCATCTAGTGTAACATTGCAAACTTCATCGTCAGTTATAACATACGCTATAAATCTATTATCCACTGGATAATGACATGTAAGACTTACAGAGTGATAATCTGAATCAATGTGCAATGACCTCATAATTCATTATTTCAATTCCAATAAGGTGCTGTGCCACAGAACCTTAAATGGATGATTTCGACCTCTCACATAACTTGGAGTGAACTGCTCATCGATACATAGTTTGCCTCCATAGAAAAGGATCAGCGAAACAAACTCTCTACTCATTATTCAAATAACTGGAGAATAACCAATCATATTAGTATTTCCTAAATCTAGAAAAATATTATGCGTCCAAATTTAATTGTAGAACATATTACATAAATCAAAAGAATTTTAAATCAATCAGCATGTTATACGAATGCTACCATCTAAGGTGACTATCTTTATAAGTAACGGGGCTCTAAGCTTATAGGCCAACTGCAACAACTCAAACCCAACTCATACCATTCAAAAATATGTTGTAGTCACTTATAATAGTATACTCAACATATTATTACCTAAAATTACAAATTAATTACCTAAACCACAATCTTAATACAAACTTACAAATCAAATCCAATCATAAAATTCTAACCATACAGCTCTAAGCCCTAGAACACATAATCTACTAATTTATAAATGAGAAAAAAATAGGGATTTAATGTGTGTTTATGAAGAACAATGGGAGTGAGCGCAAAAAACTATAGAATCTGCCACAGGAAACTTCCTCGAATGGAATAGAGCCGCCGCAATCATCGTTGAAAGCTAATGTTGGGTTCCAAGGGCTGTTAGATGGAGAGGGAAGTCATTAAATGCCATGGATGTGGCTATCGGGAAGAAAATGAGGTGGGTTTGGCTAGAAGGGGAAGATGGAACAATGCCAGCGATTGGAGCAATGTCGATGGTTGCCGGGAAGCTTGGAGATGATGTTGAGCATGCTCGAAAAGAGAAAAATGGTGGTTAGCTCATGTGGAGGCATCGGATGCGTGGCACGGGGGTGGATCGATGGATTGGCCTGATTTCTTTAACCCTCGACTAGTCACCCACTAAGTGGGAGACTAGCTTCAGGTTATTGAAGCCAGTCACCCACTAAGTGTGCGACTGGCTTTAGCTTTACATGGCAACTTCCACACCACGTCGGGGTTGACGTGGCTACCAAGTCGGCCACTTAGTGGGTGACTATACCTATTTCTAATTTTTTTTAATAATACTTAATTCCCTAAATAAGTTTATAATGATACTTATTTTAAAAAATTTCCCTTAGTTATTTAGTTTATTAGATAGTTTTAGTTAGGTTTTTAGTTATTATTTGTTATTATTAGTTATTAGTTCTATTATGTTTGGTTATTAATTTTAGTTTTAGTTTTTAGTTTATTAGTTTATTAGTAAATTTTATTAATTAGTTTTTTATTTATTATTCAGGTTTATTAGTTATTAGTTAGTTATTTATTAATTATTATTAGTTATTTATTAGTTATTATTAGTCTACTTATTAGTTTATTATTTTTATTAGGATATAGGTTTTAGTTTTAGGTTTTAGATTATTATTATTATTATTATTTATTAGTTAGTTATTATTATTAGTTATTAGTTATGTCATTATTAATTTTATTATTATTTTAGTTTTAGTTATTAGTTAATAGTTATTAGTTTTAGTTTTTTTATTAGTTTAGGTTATTATTAGTTTTTATTAGTTTTATTACTTAGTTATTTTTTATTAGTTTTTATTAGTTATTTGTTATTAGTTATTATTTATTGTTATTAGTTATTAGTTTTTAGTTTTTTTATTATTAGTTATTAGTTATTGTTTGGTTTAGTTATTAGTTAATTTTATTAGTTAGTTTAATTATTATTATTATTATTATTATTAGGTATTAGTTTTAGTTATTAGTATTAATTTAATTTATTAGTTAGTTTTAGTTTATTAGGTTTTATTAGTTATTAGTTAATTTAGTTATTTATTAGTTTATTAGTTATTAGTTATTTTTATTATTATTTATTATTATTAGTTTTATTAGTTTAGTTTTATTATTATTAGTTAGTTAGTTAATAGTTTATTAGTATTTTGCTTATTAGTTTAGTTATTATTAGTTAGTTTTTTTAGTTAATTTAGTTATTAGTTTATTAGCTTTTATTAGTTATTATTAGTTATTAGTTATTAGTTATTAGTTTAGTTAGTTTTATTAGTTATTATTATTTATTATTATTAATTATTTTAGTTACTAGTTTAGTTTATTATTATTTATTTTATTAGTTAGTTACTTAGGTTTAGTTAGTTATTAGTTATTAGTTTAGTTTAGTTTTTATTAGTTAGTTAGTTAAGTTATTAGTTAGTTATTAGTTAGTTAGTTTATTAGTTTATTAGTTTAGTTATTAGTTATTAATTAGTTTATTAGTTTTAGTTAGTTATTAGTTTAGTTATTAGTTATTTATGTTTAGTTATTAGTTTAGTTTAGTTACTTTTTTTAGTTTAGTTTATTTAGTTAGTTTATTTAGTTTTAGTTATTAGTTTATTAGTTTTATAAGTTTAGTTTTTTTTAGTTTTAGTTTTTAGTTTTTATTAGTTATTTATTTAGTTAGTTAGTTATTTATTATTATTAGTTTTTTTATTAGTTAGTTAGTCTTATGAGTTAGTTAGTTTAGCTATTATTTAGGTTTTATTATTAGTTATTTAGCTATTATTAGTTTTTAGTTTATTAGGTTTATTTAGTTTATTTTTTTATTTTGTTTAGTTTATCTTATTTTTAATTTTTATTTAGGTTTATTTTTATTTTTATTTAGTTTAGTATATTTATTTTAGTTTAGGGTTTTTATTTTAGTTTATATTTTAGGTTTAGATTTAGGTTTATTTTTTAGTTTAATTTTATTTTTATTTTATTTTTTAAGTTTATGTTTTATTTTTTATTTTTAGATTTAGGTTTAGGTTTCTATTTTATTTTTTTGGTTTAGGTTTTAAGTTTTTATTTTAGGTTTATTTTTAGGTTTTATTTTTTTATTTTAGGTTTAAGTTTATTTTAGTTTATTTTATTTTATTTAGTCCAGGTTTAGTTTTTTTTAGGTTTAGGTTTAGGTTTTATTTATTTTAGTTTAGCTTATTTAAGTTTAGGTCTAAGTTTATTTTATTTCTATTTTTGGTTTAGGATTTTTTTAGTTTAAGATTTAGTTTTATTTTTTATTTATTTTTATGGATTTTTTTTAGGTTTAGGTTTTTATTTAGTTTTATTTTAGGTTTATTTTATTTTTTATTTTAGGTTTGGATTTTATTTGATTTAGGTTTTTTATCTTAGGTTTATTTTATTTTATTTAGTTTAGTTTAGGTTTTTATTTATTTTATTTTTATTTAGGTTGTATTTTTTATTTTATTCTATTTTTAAGTATAAGTTTATGTTTTAGTTTTGGTTTTTATTTTATCCTGTTTTTTATTTTGTTTAGGTTTAGGTTTATTTATTTATTTTATTTTTAGGTTTTATTTAATTTAGGTTTAGGCTTTTAAGGTTGAGGGTTTAGGGTATAAGGTTAGTTTAGGGTTTTGGGTTTAGGGTTATTTTAGTTTAGTTTATTTTCATTTAGGTTTAGGTTTATTTTATTTTTATTTTAGGTTTAGGTTTCTTTTTAGATTAGGGTTTAGGTTTATTTTTTAATTGTTTCTAGGTTTATCTTTTAGGTTTAGGTTTTTATTTAGTTTTTATTTTATTTTATTTTAAGTTTTTTTATTTTTATTTTATATTTAGTTTTTATTTTATTTAAGTTTTTAATTTTTAAGTTTATTTTATTTTTTAGTTTAGTTTAGGTTTTTATTTAATTTAGTTTAGTTTAATTTTTATTTTTTATTTTATTTTATTTCTAGGTTTATGTTTAGGTTTTTATTTTATTTTATTATTTATTTTATTTAGGTTTAGGTTTTATTATTTATTTTATTTTTAGGCTTTATTTAATTTAGGTTTAAGTTTTATAATTTTTAGGGTTTAGGGTGTAGTGATTGAGATTTAGGGTTTAGGATTTAGGGTTTTAGGGTTTACGGTTTATGGTTTTAGTGTTTATGGTTTAGGGTGGGAGGGTGGGGTTTAGAGGGTTTAGGTTTGGGTTTAGGGTTTAGGGTATAGGGTTAGTTTTAGGATTTAGTGTTTAGGGTTTAGGGTTTATTATTTAGGGTTTAGGATTTAGGGTTCAGGATTTTTAGGGTTTAGAGTTTAGGGTTAGGGTTTTCCTTTAAATAAACCAGTAGGTTTAGGTTTATTTAGTTTAATTTTTTATTTATTTTAGTTTGTTTTATTTTTTTTAGGTTTATTTTCAATTTTATTTAGTTTAGTTAATTTATTTTAGGCTTATTTATTTTAGTTTTGGTATTTTATTTCTATTTATTTTTTGGTTTAGGTTTAGGTTTATTTTTTAGTTTAGTTTTATTTTTATTTTATTTTTTAGATTTAGATTTTAATTTTTTTATTTTTAGGTTTAGGTTTAGGTTTTTATTTTTATTTTTAGGTTTAAGTTTTAGTTTTTTATTTTAGGCTTATTTTTAGGCTTTATTTTTTAGTTGAAGTTTAAGTTTATTTTAGTTTGTTTTATTATATTTAGTTTAGGTTTAGTTTATTTTCATTTTAGGTTTAGGTTTTTTTAGTTTAGGGTTTAGGTTTTATTTTTTATTTATTTTAAAGTTTTTTCTAGGTTTATTTTTTTTAGGTTTAGGTTTTTTTTTTATTTTTATTTTATTATATTTTAGGTTTATTTTATTTTTTTTTAGTTTAGTTTTTATTTTATTTTTTTAGTTTAGTCTAGGTTTTTATTTATTTTATTTTAGTTTAGTTTTTATTTTTTATTTTATTTTCTTTATAAGTTTTAGTTTAGGTTTTAGTTTAAGTTTATATTTTATCTTCTTTATTTTATTTTATTTAGGTTTAAGTTTATTTATTTATTTTGTTTTTTTGGTTTTATTCAATTTAGGTTTAGGTTTTTAGGTTTTTATAGTTTAGGGTTTAGGATTTTGGGTTATTTTAGTTTTATTTGTTTTAGTTTAGGTTTAGGCTTATTTTCTTTTATTTATTTTACTTTTAGGGTTTAGGGTTTAGAGTTTAGGATTTAGGGTTTAGGATTTAGGGTTTAGGGTTTTTAGGGCCTAGGATTTATGGTTTAAGATTTAGGGTTTAGCATTTAGGATTAAGTTTTTTTTTCTTTTTTTTAATTTTAAGTTTTATTTTTAAATTAAAAAAAAGTGGTATGTTTAGGTTTATTTTTTATTTACTTTATTTTTTTATTTATTTCAATTTATTTTATTTTTTATTTTTATTTAAGTTTATTTTGATTTTTTATTTAATTTAGTTTATTTATTTTAGGTTTATTTAGTTTAGTGTAGGTTTTTTTTTATTTTAGTTTATTTTTTAGTTTAGTTTTACTTGTATTTTATTTTTCAAGTTTAGGTTTTATTTTTTATTTTTATGATAAAGTTCAAGTATTTATTTTATTTTTTTAGGTTTAAGTTTTAGGTTTATTTTTAGGTTTTATTTTTTAGTTTAGATTTAGATTTATTTTTAGTTTATTTTATTTTATTTAGTTTAGGTATAGTTTTTTTTAGGTTTAGGTTTAAGTTTTATTTATTTTAGTTTAGGTTTAGGTTTAGGATATTTTTTATTTATTTTTAGATTTTTTTTAGGTTTAAATTTTTATTTAGTTTTTATTTTATTTCATTTTAGGTTTATTTTTTTATTTTAGGTTTAGTTTTTATTTTATTCAGGTTTTTTATTTTCTAGTTTATTTTATTTTATTTAATTTAGTTTAGATTTTTATTTATTTTATTTTTGTTTAATTTGTATTTTTTTATTTTATTTCATTTTTAGGTATAAGTTTAGGTTTAGGTTTTAGTTTAGGTTTTTAGTTTATCTTATTTTTTATTTATTTAGGTTTATGTTTAATTATTTATTTTTTAGGTTTTATTTAGTTTAGGTTTAGGTTTTTAGGGTTTGGGGTTAGGGTTTAGGGATAGTTTAGGGTTTAAGGTTTAGTGTTAGTTTAGGCTTTAGGGTTTAGGGTTATTTTAGTTTATTTTATTTTATTTATTTTTATTTTAGGTTTAGTTTTTTTTAGATTAGAGTTAGGTTTTATTTTTAGATTTATCTTTTAAGTTTAGGTTTTTATTTAATTTTAATTTTATTTTATTTTTGGTTTATTTTATTTTAATTTTATGTTTAATTTTTATTTTCATTAAGTTTTTTATTTTTAGGTTTATTTTATTTTTTAGTTCAATTTAGGTTTTTATTTAATTTATTTTAGTTTAGTTTTTATTTTTTATTTTATTTTATTTCTAGGTTTAGGTTTAGGTTTTTATTTTATTATATTTTATTTTGGTTTAGGTTTTTTTTATTTTATTTTTAGGCTTTATTTAGCTTAGGTTTAGGTTTTTTGATTTTTAGGGTTTAGGGTTTCAGGTTTAGGGTTTAGGGTTTAGGGATGTAGGTTTTAGGGTTTAGGGTTTAGGTTTTTAAGGTTTATGATTTAAGATTTAGGGTTTTAGGGTTTAGGGTTTAGTGTTTAGGGTTTAGGGTTTACAATCTAGGGTTTAGGGTTTAGGATTTAGGGTTCAGGGTTTTTAGGGTTTAGGGTTTAGGGTTAGGAGTTTTTATAATTTTTTAATTTTTATTTATTTTTAAGATAAATAAACTGGTAGGTTTAGGTTTAATTAATTTATTTTTTATTCATTTTAGTTTATTTAATTTTTTATTTTTGTTTTGGTTTATTTTTATTTTTTTTATTTAGTTTATTTATTTTAGTTTAGGTATTTTATTTTTATTTATTTTTTGGTTTAGGTTTAGGTTTAGGTTAGTTAAGTTATAGTTATTATTATTATTATTATTATTATTATTATTATTATTATTAGTTTTAGTTATTAGTTTATTTAGTTAGTTATTAGTTTTTATTAGTTATTATTAGGTTATTATTAGTTTTATTATTAGTTTAGTTAGTTTAGTTAGTTTTTATTAGTTATTATTTTATTAGTTTTATTAGTTTTAGTTTTTAGTTATTATTATTAGTTATTAGTTATTATTATTTGTTAGGTTTTAGCTTTATTATTAATTATTAGTTAATTTTATTTGTTATTAGTTATTAGTTTTTATTAGTTTATTATTATTAGTTAGTTTTATTAGTTATTTAGTTTAGTTATTTTAGTTAGTTATTTAGATTTTAGTTTAGTTTAGCTAGTTATTTAGTTATTAGTTTTAGTTTTAGATATTTTATTATTAAGTTTTTAGTTAGTCATTAGTTATTAATTATTAGTTAGTTATTAGTTAGTTTTATTAGTTTATTAGTGCATTAGTTTTATTAGTTAGTTTTTAGTTATTATTTGTTTATTAGTTAGTTAGTTTTATTAGTTTTTAGTTTATTATTATTATTTATTATTAGCTTTTAGTTTATTACTTATTATTAGTTAGGTTATTAGTTTTTTATTAGTTTTTATTTTTAGTTAGTTATTAGTATTAGTTAGTTTATTTTAATAGTTATTAGTTTTAGTTTAGTTAATTAGTTATTAGTTTTAGGTTTTTATTATTAATTAATTATTTGGTTATTTATTAGTTTTATTATTTAGTTTATTATTTTAGTTTATTAGTTATTAGTTTAGTTATTAGTTTTAGTTTATTAGTTATTAGTTTAGTTAGTAGTTTTAGTTTATTAGTTTAGGTTATTAGTTTATAGTTATTAGTATTAATTATTAAGTTTTAGTTATTAGTTGTATTAGTTTTATTATATTATTATTAGTTAGTTAGTTTTATTTAATTAGTTTAGTTATTTAGTTTCATTATTTTATATTAATTAGTTTTATTTTATTTAGTTTAGTTATTAATTTTATTAGTTTATTATTATTATTATTTATTAGGTCTATTTTTATTAGTTATTAGTTATTAGTTTAGTTATTAGTTTAGTTCTTATTATTAGTTTAGTTATGTAGTTATTATTTTAGTTTTAGTTAGTTTTAATTATTAGTTTTTTAGGTTTTATTAGTTTAGTTATTAGTTAGTTAGTTTATTTTATTTTTATTTTAGTTATTAGTTTAGTTATTAATTATAATTAATTAGTTAGTTATTATTAGTTTTAGTTTATTAGTCATTAATTTTTTTAGTTGTTAGTTTAGTTATTAGTTAGGTTATTAGTTAGTTATTATTTAGCTATTATTAGTTTTATTTAGTTATTAGTTATTAGTTAGTTAGTTATTAGTTTATTAGTTTAATAATTAGTTATTA